>OY720442.1:107558824-107784090 GCA_963082915.1 Dolichopus griseipennis
CACCATATCGTGAATGGGATAAATGGCAAAGAGTAGGTTTAATTTCGCATTTTCAGTTATTTCAATTATCGTTTAAAATTTAGGTTTGGACTGATCTCAAATGTAAAACCAAAAAAAAGAAAGTTCAAAATAAAACTGAATTAACAGCCACTGGGGGAGGTCCAAACAATACCCAGAATTTCACAGATGTCGAGGAAAGTATAATTGAAATACTACAACTCGATAATTGTGTAGACCCATCTGGCCGCGACTTTGGGCTTGAAGATCAAAATACGGAAATTGAAAATAACATAAGGGAATCCTCAATACCAGGATCTACCACGCGTAGGGAATCTCCAATTCCCGGACCTTCCAGGCGTAGAAAATCTCCAACTCCAGGACCTTTAAACATAAGAAAAGCCAAAAGTAAACAAAGTGTACAAGAAGAGAGGACCACTCTGCTTGAAAAACAGATAAATGATCAAAGCATTTTTTATAGAGAATTAAATACAAAAATAGACAACATAAAAAAAACCCTAGGAAATATTGAACATTACCAACGAAAAAACTATTATTTGAAGAAAGAAAAATTTGAAACGTACAAAAATTACATAAAAAATAAAGAAAATAATATGAAAATAAAATTAGAATTAAAAGCTCAAATACTAGAGTTAGAAAAAGAAAAAATATTAAGCTACATGCGGTAAATTATTTATTTTGTTCTCTTTTTTTTAAGTTTTAATACATAAATTATTTGTTTGGTTCTTTTTTTTTTATATTTTAATGCATTTGAAGTACAAATATATTTTTTTAATTTACACAACATTTTTTTATTCAAAAGACATACAAATTACATCCCGAATTCTCCTGCCTTGGTCTAAAATACTGCTTGCAGTTTCATTTAAAATTTCCATTTCGTTTGTTGTAATGTCTGCCCCAAGTTGTTCTTCATTTTCAATTTCAGGATTGGGAATTTTATATGTGATGCATATATTATGAAGAGCCGCGCACACGTTTATAATTTGCGTTGCTTTTTTGGGAGTATAATGTAACTCTCGTGCGCCAAGTAAACAACGGAATCTGCTTTTTAATACACCTATTGTTCGCTCAATAATATTTCTTCCTTGAGCATGTTTATAATTAAATTTTGCCTGAACAGATGCTTCTTCCGTATTTCGATATGGTGTTAATAAATATGGTGATAACGGGTACCCACCATCTCCTAAAAATAAAAATTTGTTCACTTAAATAAATTTAAAGTTAATTTTTTATATATAAATTTATTTTACCTAGTATTCGAATATCAGTTCTACCGTTATTGAAATCTTCTTGCAATTTTCCCTTTAATCGCGACATGTTCCAAATGCTCGAATCATGTGAAGCACCAGGATGTTTTGCATTTATGTATCTTATACACATTAAATGATCACACACCTTAAAAATTAAAAATTTTTTAAAATCAACAATTCCTACTATGACTACCTATATACTTACAATCATAGCATTTATGCTGTAGAAGCCTTTTCTGTTGTAATACAGATGGCGTAAATTTTGACTTGGTCCAATTTTATCACAAGAAATACATTTTTGCTCTTCTTTCTTCTTCTGTACTATATGAAAACTTTATATATTTTGGACATATAAAATTTTCAAGCACATTAAAAACTTCAGTTAAAGTTTCCGACACTGTTGATTGACCAAGACCTAAATTACAATCGTTACCTACACTTAACTGATAGCTTCCTTGAGCACAAAATCGTATAGCGGCTGCCAATTTAATAATATTCGGTACGGCTCCGTCAGATTTAATTGGTTTTAATCTGATTTCTACTTCTTTTAGTAAATCAGAAAACGCTTGTTTCGAAAGTCGAGAATTTTTGATGAATCTAAAATTATATGAATGTAGGAAAACCATTAAAAAATATTATATTACTTACGTTTGTTTATCTAAGTCCAAAGGATTTGAAGCGTCCCTTATATTTCTCCTAATTTTCCTCATTTCGTTCACTTCATCGTCTTCACTTTCATCTTCCAAAAAAAAAGCCAACGACATATTTATTTAATTTAGTTTAATCCTCAGATTTCTAATAATTTTACACACTAATAATTTTGTTTTGTACACACTAATAATTTTTTTTCAATAAAAAAACAAAAGTCATAAACGTCAATTTATCAACTATTCACAATAGAAAAATTATTTATCAATTTAAAGTCACGATACGAACGTAATTGACAATTGAATAATTTTGTCAATAGTCAATTGATTGACAATTGCTGGTCACGATAAGCACCATATTAATTTGATACATAGTAACGGATTTATAATTCTTAACAAAATTTCACCCGAATATGCAACTAGAGTAAGTAATACCACAAGAACGATCATAGATCATTTTATTTCAGACATATTAGAATTGAAATACAATTTTCATGTTTCAGACACAACTTTTACTGATCACCAAATGCTTTTTATCAGTATAGATTTCAAGTCAATAAGAGAAAAAATTAATTCTCATAAAATTGTTTTATATTGACATTATAATATATTTTGACAATATTGATAAAAACGAACTCTGGAATAATATTCACAACTTAAATTCTTTTAATAAAGTCAAAAAACTGAGTCTTCAAAAACTGACCACTTTGATAAAAGTGAATACAAAAACAATTCGATCGTCGAAATTTAATAACAACAAAAGCATTTGGATGACAGATGAAATCCGCGAAAATATGAAAATTCGCAATTCTTACCTAAAATTCAAAAAAAAATACCCGAGTGATACTCATATCGAAAATTTGTATTTACATTATAAATCCAAAGTATCTAAGTTAATTTTGAACGCAAAAAAGAATTATTGCTCAAACGTCATAACGCAAAATCATAGTAATGGCAAAAAACACTTACTCGAAATCGAAAGTACAACTTATTTTTTATATTCTTTTTCCACTCCTTTAAGAAGTTCAGAGGACATTCATTAATTCTAATTATACTAGGCTTCAGTTTCTTTAATCGTTATATTCACTAAGCTGTTGATTACTCCTCTCTTGCAATTGTATAAGATTATGAATTAAGGACCCGGGTTCGAATCCCAGTGAAAGTGAAAAAACTTTTATCTGGTTTTCAACTCGACTCAGCTACCATTCGCCTTTGGGTTCAAATTAATGGCTTAATTAATAATTAATAATTATATATCTTTAATAATAAATAAATAAATATAACAATATAAACATATACAAAATGTAAACAAATATTTCAATTAAATAATATAACTCACTGATATAGAATGCCATATAACTCAAGTACAAAATTATTACAATATAAACAAAAATAGAGCTGTATTTATTGAAAATCTAAGACATTTATACATGTTATACGGCGTAGTATTATCTCATGTTTAAATTGTACGTGGAATTCATTTGATCAGTTCTAATATATGAATATATATCCCCTGTTCCGACATGCACATATATAGTCAGGCTGATTAGCCTATCACAGTAAATAGTTAGCACGTAGAGATGCCGGCAAAAAAAAAAAAAAAAAAAAAGTTACTTTTGTGCGCCATCTATTATTCTACACAAGAGTTGTTTATACATTTATATTAAATCTTATCTTATATTATGATATTAACTATTTTATTACGATATAATTATACAATTTTACGATATTTTTTTATTAGATATGATCTGGCCTGAGTTTGAACACGAGACTTTCCACATGAAAGGTGGAGTCTTTACCACTACGCCATTGGTCAGATATAATATTTACTTCATCTCAAATACGGTACTTCTTTTTTTAGTATTTAGTAATTTATGTACTTATATAAAACGCAAAGTAGTTACTTATATTTTTCAGAATTCAAATGAATTTAAACTGATTTTTTGTTGTTAAAATATAGTGTAATAATATTTATTTTGCAAATTTTTTTTAATAAAGTTGTAAATTATACTATGGGAGTATTTGGTCTTTCCACACTAATGAACTTATCAGTATAGGTATGTAGCTTTATATTGCACACGTAAGTCTTAACTTAAACCTTTATTTGTCTCATGACTTATAAAAATGTTTCAAAAATGTTCTGCTAAGTAAATCAAATTCAATTTCCTTAAAAAATTACTTATTAAAAAGAGATTTTTTAAATAGAAAATTATTAAAAAATTCACTTAGTAGAAATTGTATGCAACTAAAATTACTTTAAAATTCTTTCATATATAGTTTGTACAAGTTTCAATAATTCATTAGAGTAAAACAAAAAATGTTTATAAAATATAATGTAATCGTTATAACTTAAGCCTTTAATATTCTATGGCTTATATAATTTTGCTGAAATAATTGCGATAAAAATAGTATAAAAAATTCATATTTAATTTAATATATTTTACAAAATTCAAAACAGTTCACAATATTAATATGACAAAATTCACAATATTAAAATGACAAAATTCACAATATTAAAATGAGCACAAAACAAAATGTTTTTTTTTAGTACAATGCACGTTTGAAAACAGTTATTTAAAAAAACAAATATGTATTATATTCATTTACATATTTATAAATTATGTATATATAGTAATTCAATATATAAAAAAAATTAGCATATAAACCACATAAACAAACAAATTGAAATGCAAATTATATTTTAAAGCTTAGTTCGAATTTCAAGCATTATTATTTATTATTATGAATTTGAATTTTATTTTCTCCTCAAACTATTGAATTTCTAATTTTTAATCTCTTAGCACAAAATTTCGTTGCTCTTAAAAAAAAATAATTTAAATCATAAAATAATCAATAAAATTATTATTGATTATTATATATTTTATTCGATTTGAAATAGCATAACATTTATTTATTAAAATGTTAAAATAAAAATACTAAAAAAAATTATTTCTGAAAAAACAATTCGTAAATCGTAGGTATAAAAATATATTCGGAATTCGGATAGTAGATTTCTTACAAAAAATTATAATTTAAAATTAAATTCAGTTTTATTTGGCAAATAACCATGGTAACATAAACAGTATTGCATATCGTATAGAAATTGTTAAAATTTATTACAAAAAATAATGAATCTGATCGATCTATTATGAATCGATATATGATGATATGGATCGATTAGATTTACATTTATTCGTAATACATATTATTCGTGACGAATTAAAAAATTCCGGATTTCTAATGTTAAGAATTTAAAATGTCAAAAATTTAACGTATTTTTCAAAAAAAAAAAAAAACGATGAAGTGAACCCTTAGTTTAAATGAAAATCGGAAACAATTAATTAGAGGTCAAATATTAAATTGACAGAATAATTTAAATCAAATGACTATTTATTGCGTATGAATAGCACAATAGATTATACAATAAAGTTCTATTGGGCTCTGTAGTGCAAATTAAGATTTCGAATCATTGATTAACCTAAATCAACATTTTTCGTGTTATTTTTTTAAATAGGTGCAGCTTTGTGTTAAAATTCAATTATTAAATAACTCTAAAGGCGATCATATAATGAAATCAGCTTTTAACAAGAAATATTGGGAACCAATATTTAAAAGTAGGTTAAAAATTATATTGATATCTTGTACAATTTTGTTTTCATTTTAAAAAAACTTTAAATAATTTGTCTTCATATATTGAAATCAATTATATGAAGTATATAATTAATATATGTACTCTTATTTTGGTTTCAATTGAAACTAAGAACTTTATTTGAATTTTGACAATGATTTTCATCATAATATTATTTTCATATCCATCGCTCCTTTGCAAGCTTGTTTCCCTAATCGTTAGGGTGGTCCAAAACACAATGTGCATTTTATTTAAAGTTTAATTCCTTAGTTTGATAATAAAAGGGAAAGGGTGGTGTTTTTAAGTGATTTAATTCCTAAATTAATCCAAAAGCACCTTCTTACTCTGGGTTTAATACGTCCAATGTAGTAAAATAAAAATATAACTAATCTAAAAAAACTTTAAAAAAACTCTTGAGTCTAAAATAATATTTTGAAATTTCAAAGTGTTTTTTAAGTTTCAAAATGTAAATTTAATTAGTTTTAAAGTCTAATTATTATTTTTTATTAATATTTGTCTAGGATGAGGTGTAACAAACGCATTCAATTAAATGTGTTTTGTTGGATGTGTTCAATTATAAAATCTCCTAAAAATATGCAAAAAAATTATCAAAATTATTTTGATGGAAAATCTAGAATGAGGTGTAACAAACGCATTCAATTAAATGTGTTTTGTTGGATGTGTTCAATTATAAAAAAATAAAATATTGACGTTTTGTTGGATGTGTTTTATTTTAGAAAATAAAATATCATAAATTATCATAAGTAGGCCAAAAAATATTTTATTTATTTTTAATAAAAAAAAAAAAATTTTTTTTTGAAATAAAATTTACTTATTAGTTTATGAAAAATTTCATTTCAGTTTTAAAAATCACAAAAGATTTTCTGGAAATTTTAAATATATAGTAAGACATTTTGTCAATAAAAATTAAGAAGACAATGCTTCACAGGAACATTTGTGTATGTGTAGTTGGTCTTAATAATTTTCAGTAAATATCTGAAATAAGGGCGAAAGCCCAATGTATGCTTTGATGCATTGCTTGGTTTGCTTAAGCAAATAAACCAAGAAATGTATTAAAGTAATTTCAAAGTTTCCCCTCATCTCGCTCTCAACTCTACCTCATCTATCTCTCATCCCTTCCTTCATAACTTTTTAATTATTTATCTATTTAAAAGTTAAAATGGAAAAAAATTATGTAACAACTGACGGTTGGGAAAGTGGGTTCAGGTATACAATACCTCTGAGTTCAATGCACCATAAAAACCAGACAAAATAGATTTTAAACTTAGTTAGGGTTAGGTATATTAAAAAAATTTCAAATAAAATTTATAATTTGCATTTGATAATGCAAAACTCAATTCAAAAATCAACATTTATTTAATACAATTTCACGTACATATAAATAGATACATTATTTAGCATGTTGAATAAGTACATTATAGAACGGTTAGCCTTCAAACAAGTATTTTGATTTGAATCTAAACAAAGGAAACAATATAGAATGTATAACAACATTTTTTAAAAATGTATATACAAAACATTAATAGTTGGAGAAATAAATCATTATTGAAACAAAATAAATCTATTTCACATCTCTTATTAACACAAATTTATCGAACTTAATTTTAAAAAGTACGTAATTAAATAAAAAAAAAAATATTAATTGAAATTAAAAAAACATTTCACCAAGAAGGGATTTGAACTAACAGCCCCAAAATTTTATCAAATTCAAAACATAAAAAAGGTAGACTAAATAAATTATTCATCTTCAAATTTTTAGATACAACAACATATAAGTTTTTGTTTTTTTTGTACATAACTAGAATTGAAGCATAGTCTGTATTACGTAGAATGCAACGGTTACCATTTTATTTAAGAAAATGGTATTGATATATAATATATGTTTATGTAATATATGTAATTAAATTAGAAATAGTTCTTAATTAGAAAAAGTTCTTCTTTCAACTGACCTTCCGTCATTCTGTGACGGGCCAACAGCTAGTTAAAGATAATAAGATTATGAATACGCAAATGTTATTTTTTTTCGCCATCTATTATTCTACACAAGAGTTATTTATATAATTATAAATATTAATTTAAATACTTTAAATTTAATTTAAATATACATTTTAATTAAATGAATGTATGCTATTTGAATGTAAAATTTAACAAAATTATAATATTAATTCAAAAACAAAATACAAAAAAATATTAATTCAATATAAAAATTATAATTTTAATATAGGAAGACGATTTTATAATCGATAATCAGACATAATTTAAATCATTTATCTAAAAAATTTTTTTTTTATTGTATACAAATTTATTTGTTATAAATTTGTTATATTTTAAAAGTTAATAAATTTTAAATATATAAGTTTAATAAAATTTAATATATACAAATAATTAATATTAGTATTATAAACCTTTTATTTTTAAATTAATCTATTATACATTAAAAAATTTAAACTATATAATATATAGTCTATATTATATAATATTGTAAATTTTAAAAAAAAAAATTAAAATTTTAATATCTCTTTATTAAATAAAATATTAAATAAAATTTTTTAATTAACCGCAAAATTCTTATCAAATGAATTTCATATATTATTATATAAAATTAAAATTAAAAAACATTCTAAATTTTTTGTAAAATTTTTTCCTAAAAAAAAAAACAAAAAAAAAATTATTATTAATTGGTATAAAATTAATTTAATTGGAAATAAAATTTATATTAAATTTGATAATGAATAATTAAAAAAAAATTTATATTTTTTTTTTTAAACACAAATTATATTAAAAGGCGGGTAATTCTAAAAAAGAAAAA
This sequence comes from Dolichopus griseipennis, assembly GCA_963082915.1. NCBI lineage: Eukaryota > Metazoa > Arthropoda > Insecta > Diptera > Dolichopodidae > Dolichopus > Dolichopus griseipennis. Next base: position 107,567,198 of record OY720442.1, read on the forward strand.
AAAAATAAGAAAAAGAAAAAGACAAAAAATAAATAAAATATATATTTAAATAAATTAACTAAAAACTTTTTTTTTTTAAATACACAGTTTTTTTAACTTAAATACACATTTAAATTCAATTTATAAATATATTGTTATATATATATATACATTATAAACTATATAATTAAAATAAAAATTGATTAGTGATGAAATCTATTAATTTTTAATTTTATAATTTTAATTTTTATTTACTAATATTTATACTAAATTTAAATAAGCCCAACTAAAAGTATTTTTTTAATAAAATTTTATTCGCAGCTATGTTTAAAGTTAGTTATTTAAATTAATTTAATATTATGTCTCTCATATGTAATGTTATTTAATTATAATTTAAGAAGTGGATCTTTTCAAATATGAAAATATTCAATTGTTTAGTTCACAAAATAGTAAATTAGATTTAAAAATCATTATGCGTCTCTTGAGTAGAATCTCATGTCTTCTTATATTATTTTAATTGCAATCAATATTTTCCCAATTATGAAATCGATGTTTATACCCGTGCATACATATATGAACATCGGGTATATTAAAATTACTCCTCCGTTTGTAACGCATGGAAATATACGAGCTAGATATAGTGTCAAGGGTACGTATCGAATCAGCATCGAAAAGTGAATCGATCTAGCTATGTGTGTCCGTCCGTCCGTCAGCACGATAACTCAAAAACTATAAGAGCTAGAGTTCTGAAACTTTCACAAAGTATTTAGATAATTTGTAGGTTCCCTATTGTTTTTGGTTAAAATCGGAGAAGGGCTTCGGGTAGCTGCCATACAAATTTTTCGAAATTATATGAATATTTTCAAAATTAATGACTAAATAGAAACCAAATATAAAAACAAACAAAATGTAGTTAAATTATTAATTGATTCATGGTGTAGTGGTTAGGACATGTTACTTGTAGCCAAAATGTCTCGGTTCGAATTCAGGCTAAGGAAAAATTTTTTTTTTTTTTAAATTAATTTTTTGTTATCTATTTTCTTTTTAATAAAATATATGTATTTATTTTGAAAAAATTTTATTTTATAGAAAATTTGACAGAAAACTCTCATTTATATTAAAAATTATTAATTTTTTTTTAATATTTCTATAAAAAAATTCAAAACTGTTATTTAAAACAAACAATTGATACCATAGCAACTACAATTATTTAAAAAAAAAAGAATGAGATAAATAAAAACTCGTTTTGTAGGCAAATTATTAATTGTTCTATGGTGTAGTGGATAGGACATGGGATTAGGCTGGGGCAAAATTTTTTTTTTTTAAATTCATCTTAAAATTCTCATTTATAAATTATTTATTTTTTTTTAATACATTTTTAAAAAAATTCAAAACAGTTATTCAAAACAAACAAATGATAGCAACTATAATAATTTAAAAAAAAAATTGAGATGAACAAAAAGTCGATGGCTTAGTGGTTAGGACGTCGACCTTTTAATTGAAAAGTGTGGGTTCTAATCTCGTTCAGAGCATATTTTTTTTTTAAATTCATCTTTTTTTTTTAATTCATTCTTTATTTTATTAATTTTTTTTGTAATTAAATATAAAAAAACAAAAATTTTGAATTTTCTGTCAAACAGTTCAATTGCAATATATGAATTTCTTATTTATTTAATACACGCACGGGTATCTAAAAGTTGTCAAGGGCAACTATAATCTTCCTCGTTTGTAAATTAAAATCGATTTTTTTAAAAATTTTCAAATTGATACAAATTTAAAATTAAAAGTACATTTTAACTTAAACTAAATGAAAGTTATTTAAACGCGATTAATTATTTTTTAAATAGATTAAATACACTGGTAGAGGTTTTCTGTTATTATTTCAAAGACGTTTTATTCGAACCCCAATAGTAGTAAGAATATTCTGTCAGATTTTCAATGGGTTTCAGCTACTTTTCAATATAAAATCATTTCAATAGCAAATAAAAAAAATTATTAAGGAATGTTAATAATTAATATTGAAAGTTCTCTCTTTTCTTAATATATTTTTTAGGTTATGTTTAATAAAGTTTTTATCTATATGCATATATTGCAGAAACCTTGGTGATATAGTGGAAAGGCACGTAACTTATTAACTGAGTGAATTCAAATCCGTACACAGTTTAAGTCACAGTTTTTTGATTTGAAAGAAACCATTCTTTTCTTAAATCCCTTTCTTTATAAATTACTATCGAATTTAATACACTCAAAATACATCAATTGTACAGCTAGACTGTGGTTACCGTAACTTAGGTTAATATTTAATTTTTTTAATATTCTTAATATGAAAAATATCTGAGCGCGATCATAAAATTAAAATGCTGCACAATAAACATCTTAACTTTTTTATGTTCATAAGGGGAATGAATTTACTAATTCTGAGTTCAACTTTAAAATTCTTGCTAATTTCAAATAGCACAAAAACCGATCGATATATTAATATTCTGGAAAAGGGGTATACCCTACTGATTTTGTACCCAACTCGTAAAAATCCAAAAACCTAGTTTATAGTTGCTTATCTACAATGAACGCTCTCATTCCGCTCTATACACGTAGCCGTCTGTCAAACTAAGTTAAATGTATTGAATTATATGAAAATGTCTACAATAGACGCAGCCATTGCGCAGTCATTAAAAAAGTTTTTTAACTTTTAACTTTTTCGCTTTCTAATTGAATACATTTGAATACGTAAAAATGTCAAATAATTGAACTTTAATAAATTTTTTTTATTGAAAAATCAAAAAAAAAATATATCAGAATAAAAAATTATAAAATTATTAATACATTTTCTATCTTGGGTTGAATAATATCAAACCATTATTCAAAATAGCTATACAATAAACTTTAAACTATTGAATATTTTTTAATTCATGAAATTTGTAAACAAAACAATGTCAAAAAACGCTGTCATGTACATTTCATTGTGGACACTCCTTTGTTGACTACGTAATGAGAGCGTCATTGTAGATAGGCCATAAATATCCGAATATTTATCCAGAATATTTATAAGCTAGGAGGGATTTTGTAGTTAGTTATTAAATTTGGATTACCCACTTGTATATGCAATATTGCTTATATATAAGGATTGAATTGAAAATCAGGATTTAGAATTGCTAATTCGATTTTAATTCTATTCTTTTTGGTAAAAAAAAAATCGGCTCAACTTTATTTCATTCGATTTTATTTCTCCCCCCGTTTATAAACACAATATAATTTATTTAATATACGTTTTATTTAATATATTCGTTAGACTTTCTATAATTTAAATTATTCAAAAATATCAAACATCATTTAGATTTCCTCACTTAATCATTAAATAAAAAATATTATGGAAATAATTACGCTTTAAAATATATACTAGATTTAGTCTAAGGTATTTATATATGTCAAAAAAATGACATGGCTTTTAAGCCAACTAAATAACAACAGATTAAAATTAAAAATTTGTAAAAAAAAAACAAAAATACCGCATAACTTTTTTAATAATTAGTTGTGCTATAAAAACTTTTATTTAAACAATTAAACTCTTATTAAAATATAAAAAAAATTTAAATATTGAAATAATAATTAAAACCATAGAAATATTGGGTGATCTAAAGGAAATAAATTTTATATTCGTTTTCTTAATTTGTTTTACTAAATACATCTTTTAATTAAAAAATTACAGTTAATCCTTAGATGTAATTAACTTTTAAAACTAAAATTGATGATGTGAGCATCAGAGTTATAGAAATCTGACCAATGTATATAGAGTAATTTTAAAAGCATTGAAAAAACTTATAAAGAAATACAAGAGAATCTGCCCCTTGAGCTTTACTATTAATTTAAATTTTGATTATTCTAAAAATTTCAAAATATAATTACTTTCTGGCACGATAGTGCATTGCTCTAGATAAATCATACAACCAACCAATAGCCTCGATTCAAACAAAAATATATTTGCCGGATCACCCTCAATTTAAAATTGTTTAAAGTGTGGCAAATAAGTATTATATTAGAATACTGTATTATATTCTTCATAGTTCTGTTTTATAAACAGAAGCTAAAGATTCAACTTACAAGACAAAGCATAATAATCCATAAAATAAATTAAATAAATTAATATTTAAAAAAGTTTCCATAATATTTTTCATTAAAATATGTTCTTTTTTAAAAACAAAAACCATTAACTAAAATATTTTAAAAATAATATAGAAAAGGAATTTAATAAATAACATGCCATGACAATCATAATTTTGGCTGTCAAATAAAAAAAAAAATAAATAATTATTAAAAAAACAAAAAATTAATTAATAATTAAAATACATATATATATATATATATAAGTACAGAATATTCATATTAAGATTAACAAATATTAAATAGTAAAAAAAAAAATACTTTTAGAATATAATTAGATTAAATAAAAATAGAAGAAATTACTTTTATTACATTTTAATAATTTAATCATTAAACATGAATAAAATACTTTCATACACATGCATACTTATTTATTACTATAAAAAAAAAAAAATCAATTTAATAGAAAACCCATTTATTAATTTTTAATTTAAAATTTTTTATTTTAATTATTTTAAAAACTATTAAAATATCTATTCTAACCAGGAGTATTCCACTAAACGTTACGATTGATATTCTATTAAACGTTACGTTTGTATTTTGGTGAACGCAACATTTTCCATACATATTATGAAATATTGCTCTATAAAATCACCGAAATAGTTAAGTTGCGCAGAGTTATTTAAAATCAAAAATACCTAACTTTCTTTTTATACTGTCAAAATCTACTGATTACTTGAATTATCCAAAAAGAAAATCTTGTTCTGTCGTTTAGTGGAATAGAATTAAAAATAAGAATATGTCATAGTCTGAAGTCAATAGAATCCATTTATATTGTTCTAATGAATAGCAGTTTGCCTTATGATACTAAAATTTTATTTATTATACAAAATTAAATCTATATTTCTGGTAAACTTTAGACAACATTTAATTAATCAGTATTTAAAGTCTGTAAATCTGCAGTTGCAATATAATAAGTTATAAAATATTTTCATTTACTATTAAAAAAATTAAAAAACAAATCAAATGCACAAAGTTAAATTTTTAAAATTTTTAATTCAAAAACAACTCAAATTTTAGTAATTAAATTATTCATTAAATATAAAAAAAAAGGTTATATAACTTTTAAAATCAGTTTAACTTTAGTATAAAAGGTTACTTTAATAAAAACAAACCTTTTAATTGTTAATGAGAAAATTTACGTAATTAAGGAATAAAAATCCAAAGAACGTGCTATTAATTGACGTATTTACCCTATATTTTTAGAAAAAAAAATTAGACTGGCCTGATAAATATACGTGTCATTCATTAGAATATAAAATCTGTATTTGATCCTATCTGACTACTATTTTTTATATTAATAATTTTTTTTTTTTTAATTAATTTGTAAAAATAAAACTCATTTTATAAAACTCGAACTTTATGAATAAGCAACTCCTCATTATAATTATCAAGCACAGTTTTACATTGCAGTACATACACACATAAATATTTGCCGAAATAAACAATCAATATTTAATGAACATATTATATAATGTTAAAAAATTAATAATATGGATAAATTTATATAGACATATATATATATATGGGTAATTATACACATATATATTAATGTAGTATGTATCAGTAGTTTAAAATAAGATTATATTATATAATTAAAAAAAAAGAAGTATTAATTTAATATATATACTTTTTAAGAATTAATTAAATTATAAGTTATTAGTATAAGTAAAAATGTATGTAATGTATTATTAATATATTAATTGAATAATATAAAAATATTAATTAAATACTTTTATTTAAATTATTAAAATAATTAAATTGTTTTAGTACAATTTTATTTGAAAAAACAAAAATAGATATTATTATATAATTTATTTTTAATTAAATCTAACTTTGTTTTTTTTAAATAATCTTTTTTAAAACATTTTTATATTGCAAGAAAAACTTATTAAAAATAATTAAAATACTAATATTAATAACATATATATGTGTATGTATTATTTTTCTAATTGTAATCATTAAAATAAAATCTTAGTATATATTGTTATGTACTTATCACTTATTTAAGTTTTAATTAATAAAAATATGAACTTCTAACCTATTTGTAAATTTAATTTGATTTTCTTCCCCTGTGTAAATTAGTAATTTTTAAAAATATTAAGAAAATTAAAAAAAAAATTTAAAAAAAAAATAATTTAATTTAAATAAAAAAAAATTTTTTTTTTTTTTTTATTTTAATTGATGTATGATAAATTTATTTAAAATGTAACATCTATATATTTCAAATCGTAATTAAAAAAAAAAATAGATTAAAATAAATATAAGTATATAATATTTGTGAAATGGTTGTTTGTTTTTTAATTCTTTAATATAAAAAAAAACATATTTTTTGTTTTATTTCAGAATTTTATTTAAATCAAGTAAAAAAGTAAAAGTAAGTATTAAAAAAATTTATTCAAATTTGTAATTTATTGCATAATTTTAGGCAATAAATTATAGTACGTTAAAGACGTACTATAGGAAGATTTAAGAGTCTTTGGTAAGATTGTATATGTATTTCATATATTCTCAAATGCTGTACTATCATGTTATTGATTTTTATTTTACTGAACTTTATTTGAATAGATTATAAAATATATATAATACATATATAAAAAAATACTGGAAATAGAGAAATACCCTGAATTTGAATCAAGGTAAAAATAGTTTAGTTCCCATTTTTCGCGAAATTAGACAGAATTAATTTTTTATTTCGTATTTATATCAACTCTTTATTGAGTTCATTCCATTTTTGAAATTTAACTACATTATAATTTGGTTCACTTATATTAAAATGCTTTGCTGATGTTTTAAACTAATGGTTAAAGTTACAGCGACTATTAAATTTTTATGAAGCCACAAGAGTACTGTAGTCTGAGAAACTATAGATTATTGAAGGTTATTAAAAGTTATAAATTTAAAAAAGATACTTGGAGGATAAAACACATCGCTGAGAGACAAAAACTCTTATTTTTATTTTAAACTCTTTGGATATAGATTTTACATCAGAGTTTATTTTAAATATACATCTACTAAAATACTAATCAAACAATAGACAAAGAAAGCCTTGAATATATTTAGAGCCATTAAATCAGATTCACTAGACTGATGGAGACTGATACTTAGCTTATCGCAAAAATAAGTCATGAGATCGGTCGTCATCGTAAATTTCGAAAACTTCAACCAGATGCAATATGAAAACAATGTAATTTATGTCTAAAAAATACAATATATTTTTTTGTTTACAGTTCGATTGCGTTTAAAATTTAACTTATATAATGATAGTCATACATATGTATCTGAAAAGTTTGTTAAATTTCTATTTAAAAAACTTAATTTTTTGGGAAGAAGGCTTTACTGATAATTGAGTCTAAAAAGAAGGTTGTATTGACCAAACAGTGATCGTAGCCCCCCCAAAAGGGAAAACCAACGAAAAGTACATATTTGTTAAGAGTATATAAATATATAATTATTGCGCACTTTAAAAGTGATATTAAACGTAGGTACCATATACACATTTTAAAACTAAAGAATATGGAACAAATCTTAAGTACATTGTAAGTACTTAAGGTGCTATTCCCATTCACAACATAGCGTAACCCTTGCACAACACAACAGATAGACAACACAACAGTTAGGCAACAAAACAGCTAGGCAACACAACAGGAGTGGAAGTATTTAACTTGTAACAAACATGTTGTTATCCTATTTTTAAAAATTGGTAGCTCGTAACTTGTTACGTTAATTTTAATTTTGTTTCGCTACATTTGCCAGCACGTGTCGTTTGAAACGCCATTTTTTTTATTTGGAAGAATATTCTCGAGTAACTAATAAAATGTTAATTTCTTAAAAAAAAAATAACCTATAGTTAACATTATTTACTATAGAATGCTATTTTTTTGTGATGAAAGCTCTTCGGATGAGGAAAGAAAATATTTAAATGCCATTGACCCTCTACGTCTTTTAAAATACCCCTGGCTAAGTTTTAACCCCTGTTGTTTTCGAACATAAATTTTGTAAGAATGTTCAATTGTTCTTTGTTCATAGCCATTTTGCCTCCAAAAATTACAAAAAAATATGTTGGCATATATTATGTGATTTTAATAATTTACAATTTACTTTCATTTTATTAAACCAAACATCAACTTAAACTTCTTTACTTTTTGTATTTCTTAATTTGAATTTTTTTTTAAATCATACGTTTTTTTTTAGAAACATGTCAAATCGAACAAAGAAATTTAAAATAAACAAACCGTAGGTACCATATCTTGTTTTGAAATTTATGTCATTGGAAAAAAAAAAATTTAAAAATTTCAAAAATGGCAGTACGTACGTAACTTTTGCTACGCTGATTTTTGTTTTGTTTAGTTTCCATTTCTGCGTTTCAATATTCATGCTACCAAAAAATTTTTGTGACGCTAGTGTTTTGTTACAAAAAAAGCGTTTGTAACAAGTTACATACTACCACCCCAACAAAGTTGTTAATGGCAACTATTTTTTTGTTGTGTTGTGTTGTGTTGTGAATGGAAATAGAACCTTTGAACAGGTACATTCTAAGTACTTTTGCGAATATTAAAAAAAAAAAATGTGATCGGAGAAATTTCCAATTTTTAGAAATTAATAAAATAATCATAATTAACATTTAAAAATTTTTACCACTGTGCAAAACAATGTGCATAACATTTATTATTTTAAAAAGTAATTTATTTGTTTATATAATGATTTAAATTTTTTTTTTTTTTTTATTAAAATTTATTAAAATTATTAAAAAAAAATTTATTTTAAAAATGATAAAAAGAAAATTAAATTATTTTTTTTTTGTTTTTTTTTTTCTCAATTAATATATTCTTTTATTTTTCCATCCCCGTTTAAATCAAATATTATTTCTCATTATACCAATTCTAATTCTCCAATGTGTATACGATCCTGAGCAGCAGTAACTGAAAATCCAAGTAATTTAGATGTTTCCTCGATAGTGCATCGAATTTCTTTTGAACGTTGTTTTTTATTCTAAAAAATTAAAAAATTCCAAAAAAAAATAAAAAACGAATCAATAATATTGCTTAAAATTTTTAGAAGATCACTTGATAATTACCACCTTTCTATTAATTAATTGTTGTTTTGTATTAGGTTTGTAAATTTTATTTTTTTTATCTAAAAAATTTTTTTTCTCTACTTTTTTATTAAAAGAATTGTTAATAATTTCATAACGTTTTTGAAAATATTCTCTTAAGAAATTTTTAGAAAATTCATTTTTACCTTAAAAAAAATAATCCAAAATAATTTAATTAAAATAATTGAGCAAATTTTAAATAATTAACACATTTTATAATTACCAATTTTTTTATATACATATCCTTTAATTTCATTAGCAGTTTCACAAGTTTCTAAAGTTGTTACAAATTCATCAACTAGTCAAAAAATAAAAAAGATATTATTAACTAGTTATAAAATAATTATTATTATATTTATTAATTTACCACTAATATTAACTTCTAGTTGCTGTAACAAATCTTGACATTTTTTATAAAAATCTAATTTTATTTCTACAGTCTTATGTAAATTTTTAATATGTTTATTATTATTTGATTTAATAATATTAATACCACCATTATTATTTGAATTATTTTTAAAATCATTTTGACAATATGATGATACATTAGTAGTATCTTCATTATCTCCACCGGCACCATTATTTTCTCCTAATTTACGATGATTCCATGTGCTTAATACAGAATGATTTGTAACAATAAGACTTTTTCCATTCCATTTAAGATTAGTTGTAACATCAGTTTTACAATTATTATTGTTATTATTATTACGAGTATTATTATAATAATTTTTATTATTAATATTTTTATCATTATCATTTTTTAATTCATTTTTTTTACTAGCTTCTTCGGCTTGTATTTCTTTAATTGATTTAACAGGTAGAGGTTTTATATTCCATTTAAATGCTGATTCTTTTACATTATTATGTTGGGTTTCATTTCGATATAATGAAGTATTTCCTCCTCTAAATAAGAAATTTTTCTCTGTTTCAAATAATGTTTTAATATCCCTTTCAATACTTTTTAATCTTTGCTCTTGGGAATTTTCAGGATTTTGTTTTTGATATTGAAAATATTCTGGACTAATTCCTGTACATTAAATGGAAGGAATAATTTTAAGAAATATAAATCAAATATAACTGGTGATATATAGTTGATATATAGAATATTTTTATATTTACTATTAAGTTGATCAGAAACATTATCTGTAACCGTTATTTTAGAAAATAAATTCATCTTTTCCGTTTGATGTTGTTGAAATTGTTCTGCCAAAATTTCATCTTCGGTTCTGATTTTTAATTTATCTGAAATATATTGAAATATTAATTAAAAAATGCCGTAAAAAAATGCCAAATCACAAGCTTTTCAAAGTTATTGCACCAATTTTAGAACTGTAGCACTTAATAGCCTATCTACAATGAACGCTCTCATTCCGCTCTCTACACGTAGCTATCTTTCAAACTAAGTTAAATGTATTGAATTAAATGAAAGTGTCTACAAAAGACGCAGCCATGTTGCAGTTATTCCGCAATCATGAAAAAAGTTGTTTAACTTTTAACTTTTTCGCATCCGTTACGTGTTCAAATGTCAAATAATTAAACTTGGATATAAATATTTTTTATTGAAAAATAAAAAATATACCGGAAAAATTAATAAAATTATTAATTCTTTTTCTATCTAGGGTTAAATAATATCAGACCATTATTCAAAATAGCTATACAATAAACTTTAAACTACTGAATATTTTTTAATTCATGAAATTTGTAAACAAAATAATGTCAAAAAACGCTGTCATTTACATTTAATTGTGGACACTCCTTTGTTGATTACGTAATGAGAGCGGAATGAGAGCAAAATGAGAGCGTCATTGTAGATAGGCTATGAAAGTGTCTTCAATCATCATTCGAAGTTTAAACCTATTATCGAAGTTTAAACCGCATTTTGTAGTGGGCTCCGAAATCAAGGTATTCCCTTTTTCCCAAAATTAAAAAACAATTGTTAAACATATAAACTACAGTTTGAAAGGCTATTTTGAAAAGAAAGGGCAATCCTAATTTTGCAAGCAAAGTTTCACATAAATGAATTCATAAATACTCTTAAAAAAAAAATCAACTTTGATTTTTTAACCAACTTAGAAATGCTTCCTAATATAATATTTCGCATAGGCAAATATATAAATACAAATTGTTTTACATATTAGCATTATGTATACACTCACTCAATCACACAATTTTATTTATATGATGTTATAGCTAAAAAAAATTAGTAAAGGGCTTTATAACTCACTTAATGGGAATTACCATTTGTCAAGTGAATTTCAAAATTTCAATGAAAATTTAAGGTGTTAAAATATTAATATAATAATCCCCTTCCAAAGCTTTAGTTTGATGCAGTAACTGTTAATATGACTTTAAAGCTAACTGGGGTGAGATTTGTAAAGATATACATACAAGAATTTAATATTTAATTTAATGCCACGGTTAAATTCAAACTATTGTTCAAAACGAAAAATGTAATTTTTCTAAAATAACTGATAGAGATTCAAGTATCCATTCGCGAGTCAGGCACATATATTTTGGTATAAAAAGGTTTGAAATAACATCATAAAAAATTAAGGTTATGTTTTAAAAAACAGTATATACAATAAATTTAAAAATCTATATATATATATATATATATACATACTTACCTAAATTACTTTGTAATTGTAAAATAATATCAGCATCTTTTGGTAAAGTTGAAAATAATTGTCTATGATTATTCTCAAATACATCTGTTAAAGAATTATTTAATTTATTTGAACAACTCCATTCATTATTTATACAATTTCCTAATAATAATGATGATGATGATTGATTTTCATTAATTTTAAGTCTTTCTTGTTGTTGTTGTTTCTCTTTAAAATCTTTCATTAACAAACTATTCGATTTCATTTCATTATATTTTTGATTACCATTTTTTTCTATTGTAAAACATTCATTTTCTTTTATATTATCATTTGTCATTAATTTGCCATTTTGTTTTTTCAAATCAACAAATATATTATTTGTAAAATTATCAAATTTATTCATTAATTCATTACAATTTGAATTTATTATTTGTTGGTGTGATGTTTGTTTTTTTAAATAATTTTCATAAAAAAGACGACTCATTTCTTGATTAAAACAAATTTTTTGTTGATCAGACATATTCCAAAATGATGATGATGCCATTTGATATAATTTTGAAAAATTTTTTGATTTTTTAATATCAGTTTCAATATATGATGATGGCATATTATTATATTTTTCATCATCTAAATATAAAATAATAATTAATATTAATATAAAAAATATAAAAATAAATTGTATTAACCTGCAATATTACATCTTTTAAATGGTTCTTGACTTAAAAGATCTAGTTTTTTATTTGTAAATGGTAAATAACCTAAATTGGGTAAGTATTTTGATGCTAAAAATGGTCTTATTGTATTACCACATAATTTTATTAATTCACCCAATGTTATAAAACGTTCATCAAATATTCTTCTTACACATAAATTTGAACCAAAATATCCTGATAAATAAAATGAATCCATAAGAACATCATTAAAAGGACCTTGTAAATAACCCTGAGCTAAATAACACCATATATTTTCATTATGATTAAAATTTATATTTTTAAAAAAACAATTAAGTTCTTCATTATTATTATTATTATTACAATTATTATTATTATAATTAATATTATTATTAGTTTTAGGTTGTATTAATGATTTTAAATTATTTTTCCATATATTATCATTAATGTCATTTGATTGTAATAAACTTATTGATTTTTGATTATTATTTGTTGTTACTGATGATAATGATGATGATTTTGAATAAGAATTATAATTGTTTTTAATATAATTATTATTATTATTTATATTATTTTTAGATACAAATAATGTATTTAAAGAATTTTTTGTATAATCAATATTGTTATTATTATTATCCAAATTGTTATTATTATTATCATCATTATTATATACAAATTGATTAGCTGTACTTGGATATTTCCATATTTCATTTATTGCTTTTGTATCTAATAAATTAATATTAAAATTTATTTTACGTGTTTCTTGTATTAAATCCTTATTTATTTCCTCTAAATTTAATAATTTTTTAGGAATACCATAATTGTTATTATAAAATTGTTTTAAATATAATTCATTATTTGTACAATTATTATTTAATTCAATTTGATTATTATTATTAATATTATTATTATTGATGTTATTATTGCAATTATTATTACGCCAACAATCAGAAATTTTATTTAATTTCTAAAAAATAATATATTATAAATATTAAAGTTAAATTAAATAAATATATATTTATTACCTCTGTGAAATTATCCCTATTACAAAATTTCTCTTGACTAATAGAATTTCTTAAATTTATTAATTTATTATTTTCATTTAAATTCATTTCTGTTTCATTAAATTCTCCTTCATTTTTATTATACACTAACGATGATGTAGACCTTGTTGATGCAGATGAACATAATAATGATGATGATGCTGTTATTAATTTTATTAGGTGATAAATTTGATAATTTTATAAAATTTTTTTATAATTATAATTATTATTACCAATGCCATTTTCATCTCTACCATAATTATTATTTCTTAGCCACTCTGGACCAAATTTTATTAAAGTATCGCCACTTAAAGATTTCATTACTATTCTGAAGTTATATTAAATATAATTAATACAATTAATTCAAATTTTCAGCTTTTTTTTTTATAAATGAAAATTTTTAATAAAAACTTAATTTTTACACATAAATAAAAAAAATAATTTTTTTCCTTATTTTATTTCAAAATCAATATTTTTTACGTACATTTTCATGGCTAACTTTAAATTAAATTAATAAGTTTTATAGGTAAAATTTTATTTAAAAAAAATTAAAAATATATATTTATTATATATTAAAATGATTATATTTTATATAATTTTTTAAATAAAATTACTTTTATAATATATTTATTAAATAAATAATAAACATCTTAATAAAAATCATAATATTATGTTTCCATATTTTGTATATAATTACAGTATCTTTAACCTAAACCTAAATTAGATAATGGACGTAGGGGTATATTAACTTTGGTACGCGGTGTTTGTATCGCTAAATGATTAAGCTAAATACAGAAAAGTATATATATTTTTATATCTTTCCTAATTCTGAACTCGTCCTTAGGTAGGTAGATTATATGGTAGGTTCATAAGGACGAAAGTAAAGCAAAGACAGAAAATGAAATCTGGATTAGGCGAGATCCAACCAAGGACAAACGAGCATATCTCGGAGACCAATAAAAATAGAACCTTTAAATTTAATGCAAGGGTGATTCTTCCTGTTTTCCTTGCTTCCTTAAACTTTGGAATGAATTGGAGTGATCGTTTTCATAGCTCCCACGCACCTCTGAAAATCTAATAAGCATATCTTCAAAATGAATAAAGGATATTGAAAATTGAAATTTTATACAAGGTAGTTTTGTCCTGCTTGTAGCATGGTCTTAATATTTGGGATGAATTGGAGTGGTGGTTCGGGTACCTGCCACATACCACACAAGACTTCACAAGCATATACTTCAAAATTAATAAATATAAAAACATAAAATTTGGTATAGGTTTGTTCCTCCTTGTTTTCATTTTATTCCTAATTCCGATTATTAAAATCAACTTTACATTTATATTAAAAAGAGATTACTGTATATAAGTAAACATGTTTAAGGCTTTTAAAAGAGGTGGTTTATACGTTAATTAAAGTCAGCTACTATCAAACTCTATTTTAATGTTTTTCAATGCCACAGTAAATTAAATTTTTGGCAATTTTTTTAAAATGTAAATCATTTTTGAAATTTTTCTATCTATATTGAACCTAGATCCGATGACGTCAATATAATAAATCTATTTTTTCTCTAAATTAATTAAGATTGAGAAACAACAATTTTTGTGACATTTCAAAGCGTCGCGCGAATCTCATCAAATATAACCCTTAATTATTAAGGGTTAATTAAATTAATGGTTCATACCAAATTTAATTTTATTTAATTCTTCACAAATAGTGTTCTGTTTTTTTATTTTTTTATTCTATTTAAAAAGATTTAATTAATTAAATAAAATTTATATGGCAAATTTTAAATATACTTCTAACATTTTTAAAATAATAAAACGAATCTTTTATATTTTATATGTATGTAAATATAAAAATATAATAACCACCATTTTCTTTACATATTTTAGTATTCATATATATAAATATATATATGTATATATAAAATAAGAAAAAGGTTAAAAAATATAGGTAACATTTTGTAAAACGTGACAGAAATTCATATATTTCAAATTGAAATACATATATATATATATACATACTAGATATAAATATACATATATATATTTTCACGTAAAGGAAAACAATGAAGCTAAATAAGACAGAAAAAAAACTAAACTGAAAATCCCTAAAAATGAAAAATTCTATTACGTGCTCTCAATAGCTGCTCCGGAAAAAAAACTTTTGAAAAAATGTTAATAAAAAAAAAGTAATGAAAGGCGAATTTAAAACAATCGTTTTTTTAATACCGTTATTCAAATTATGGTTTTGCCTTTTTTTTCAGCATTATTTTGAATTTTTTTTATTTCGGAAGATCATTTGAATTTACAACACTTAAATAATACTCGACAATAACGACGTTACTATGACGCTTAGACGTGACGCTTAGAAATGTAAAAAACGCGCATACAAGGCTTTTAATCAATATACATAAAATGAATCTGCTTTTCCTCCGGCACAGATGCGTTCAAAGTAATCGGTTATATGTATATTATCCTTCGACCATATATGAGAATTAATATTTCTTTAACATTTCGAAGCGTCGCAGGAATGTCGTCAACATAATTGCTGTATAATAAATTAAATTAGAATATTAGAAATTCTATCAAAACTCACCTTAGCATTTCCGTTATTTTTTTCTTTATATACACATATACTGGTAGTTTTAACCAATGTTGACGGGTAAATCAACTGGTATCATAAGTCGATATTCATCTCTGGGCGAAACTGAGATTTCAAAATGGCACCGGATTCATTATATAAATAAGACAATGGCTCAATGCATCACTTGATGCAATTAGTTAACGAATTATTAAAACATTCATTTATATTATTCACAACAAAATATGCTTTGGTAAAAAACAAACATAAATGTCATTCAATGCAGCACAAGATAAGGAGTTAGAAGCACTGGATAATTAAATTGAACAAATTTTACGGTGTGTTTCTACGAAAAATCTATAAATCTTCGTGATTGGACCATTCAATAAAAAAATTGTAACAAAATTCTAATCTTTATATTCTAAATCTTTATCCTAGGCTAGGCTCACTTAAACTTTGAGAGTATAAATATTATTTCACGAAAATTTTTATTACTATTTTAAGATACCTTTGAAATCATAAAAATTGAACCCACGTAACTGAATAAAGTAAATACAATGAACAAAAAAAAAACTCCTAAATTTGGTATCACCTGAGAGGGTGATCATCAATAAACCAGATTTTAACCACAAAAAAAAAATATATATATATATATATATACATAAAACTAAATATATTTTTAAACGTACTAGGTGTTTCACGCCCGATCTGCCCTTTGAATTAGAGGTTTATTTATTAAGTATTTACAAGGGCATACAATGCTCTTACAAATAGACGGGCTCTTTTCCTTACGGATGTGAGCCAATACTATATGTTATGTATATTAATAATATCTTATACATATATATTTTTGCTATACATATTTGGGATCACCATGGAGATTTGTAAAGAAAATTAATTTCAATTAAATATTTTATGACCCGTACGGTAATCGAACATGTACCCCTCGATTTATAAGCCAAATCCTTTTCCACTACAGCACTAAGACCCCTGTTTAAAAATAATAAAAATTATTTTTCAGGCAGTCTAGCAATCTTAAAAATCTTCTAAATATTAGCTTTAAGGCCAATTTATTATAAGCTTCAGCATTTTGTACTTTATTTTATCTTAAGAATGGTTCTGATTTTTTAGACATATTAAAACTAAAACAAGTTATTTAGTAAGTTTAAAAACTATTATAAATATCTTTAAACACTCTTTAACTACCAAACGGCTTGAATAAGACCTCAACTCCGTCAGAATTTTTTATTATTTTATAATAATAATTATATGTCAGTTATCACGTCAGGTTTATTCCGAAATACCCTGTATATAATTTTTTGGCTATACATTTCTATTCAATTTTTATATACGTTATATATATATATATATATATATATATATATATTCATGTATTTACATATAAGTAACTAGAAAAATAAAAAAAAAGATGAGCTTATCAAAAATTTTTACCCGTTATTATTAATAAAAAATGAATTTTATATAAATGCAAAAAAAACTTGAAGAAAATAAATAAATAAATAAAAAATTTATAATACCTGTGATTTTTTTTTTGTTTTTTTGCTATTATTATTTTAGATTATTATTTAACGTAAAGGTCAAATCAGTTCCACGCTTACACAAAACCGCATCATAATAACATAGAGATACTATTTTAACTTATATAACTTAATTATAAGATTACGCATCACACATGTCATATTCGTTCATTGTAATGTTTACATGGAATTAATGCACTCAAGTATTTAAAATCTCATTGAAAAAATATGGTAAAATATTTGGGGCCTTATAGTGTAGTAGGTGAACACGTGATATATTAACCAAAAGAGAATAGTGATGTAGAATTACATACATCTACAGGTCATAAGCAGGGTTGCCACTCCGAAAATTAAATATTTACCACATCGAAATGAAAAAGTTACCAAAACAGAGAAAAAGTTACCAAATTATATGAGAAGGGAAAATAGATAAAATTATTATTATTAGGTATAACATAAAATTTATTTTAACTTCTTTATTTATAAAAACATTTCAAAAACGACAAAAACAACGCAAATAAAATAAAAACATACAAATTCAATAATAACAAAAATAAATTAAACAAAAAATACTAAAATAATAACTTTATATACATATGTACTTATATAAATTTTGATTTACGAAACAATAACTATAATATAAGAGTGAAAATGTGTAGTGTAAATATTCACTAGAATTTCACGAATTAAATAGAAAAAAAGGAATACCGCCACGAGTATTATAAAGTATCGTAAAAAAAAATACTATTTTGTTTGAAAATAAAATAAAACTAACAAATCTAATGTTTTCGAATAAGAAAGTATGTAATTTGAATATGAATATATGAATTTAAATATGAACATGAATGAATATATGAATTTAAATATGAATATAAAATAATATATTTAAATATGAATTTAAAAAACTGTCTTGGCTGACCACACATAATGTATATCATTTTTTTCAGTACATAGTTCTTTAGCCAACATAATATTATTAATAGTTTTAAATTGAAGCTTGTTTCTCAACTTATTTTTAATTAGACTTAAGTCAGAAAACTTTCTTTCTGCGGCGGCCGAACTATGAGGTAAAGACATTAAATTAAATATGAAATCAGTAAGCTCTTTGAAACAATATTCGTCTAAACCATTTTTCATAAAACTGACTTTTTCCCAGAACTCATTAATATCCATGCTACTTTTAAGGTCATGGTTAAAATGACTGAGTAATTTCCATTGTGTTCCAATTATTTCTGGATCGCATTCTGTTAAAAAAGAAAATTTTGATACTAAATTGTACACAGATAAATTTGAATCGGACAAAAATTTTGTAGGAGTTATTATCGATAACTCTTTTATATTGTTGTTTCGAAAATCAAATCGTAATTTAAATTGATCAAGTAATTCTAAATAAAAAAAAAGAATGTCTGATTTGATTTCTTTTTTTTCTGATGCTGAAATATTGCTAGAAGTGATATATTCTTCGGCATGAAATCCTATAAAAATGTTTTCAGTCGGTACATAATATTTTTTATCATAAATGTCTATTTCTAATATTGATTCAATATTTCCCAAAGATTTATTAAAAAAGTTACTTAAAATTAATTTGAAAGTCGTTTCTATATGAGAATACAAATAAGGTAAACGTACCTTTTCCGACTGAAATTCCTTGTTTAAATTATTTAGAATTTTCAAAACATAAGACAGGAATAAAAAATATACTTTAACTTTAGAATCATTCATTATTTCTGCCAAATCATTAGCTCGAATTTCGTTAATTTCTAAATAACAAGAAATGAAATATAATTTCAGAGGATCCCATTGTTCTATAATTCTATTAATAACAGCTTCTAATGCTAACCATCTTGTTTGACAAATTCCTAAAATTTTATGTGGTTTAATGGAACAGTATTCTTGAAATTCTTTAAATTCATTGATGCGTTTCGGGCTAAATGAGAAAAATTTATAGATATTTCTACAAAGTTTTTCAATTTCCATTGGAATTTTTTTGCACGCGTATGCAGAACACAAATGTAAAGAATGACAGGTGCATTTCAAATAAAATAAATCTACTTCGTTTTTAAACTTTGCTTGCACACCATTAATTTCTCCTGCCATTACACTTGCCCCATCAGTTGCAAGACCTATTAAGTTTTTCAAGGGTATATCTTCATCAGCAAAAAATTTTTTTAAAGCTTGATATATGGATTCCGCATCACTCTTTATTATTTCTATTAAACTCAAAAATCTATCTTGAATACATTTTGACATTTTATTCATATACCTAAAACAATATTTAAAAAAAAAACAATTAAGTACCCGTTGAAAAAATTCAATACAATAATCAAGTTTCTGATTCATAATCATATGTATTTGTAAATTAAAAAAGAGCTTTTTGAAATGAAATTGTTTAATTTATTATTTTATTTCAATTTTAATGTTTTAAACTATCATTTTACCAACGTACCTTACTACTAAAACTAATGACTTCTTAGTAGACAAGTCCGTGGTTTCATCAATTATAATGGAAAATTTATTTGTCTTTAAATTATCAATTATTTCTTTCTTTGCCTTTGTTGCTAATACTTCTGCAATATCCGTAGCTTTAGTTCTTCCACATTTTACTTCTTTTGCTATTTTCGAGTCTGGACAACATTCTTTTAATAAATTAGGTAAATAATCCATAAGCAAAAAAGGTAAATTGTGCGTGATGCAAAACATGACTAATGTTAACTCAGCAAACCGAACTTCTTTATTAAAATTGGTTTTCTCTTCATCCAAAAATAATTCAAAACTTTTTTGGTTTTTCATCGTTTTTATATTTTGAGTATGAATAGGTTTTCTTTCATGGTTTTGTAGGTGAGTAAAATGGTTTGTAAGAAATTTTTGACAACCTACACAATATGCCCTACCATTTTTGTTATTTAACCAAGAAAATTTTTGTAGCCATTCCGATCGAAATTTTCTTGACTTACTGTTGGTTTGGAAGATAATTTTAACTAATTTTAATTTGAAAACTTATTTTCAAAATTACCTATCTTTTAAAAAGTCTTTATCAGATTTATTTTTCCCGCCACCATCATTATCAGTACTCAATTCTACGTTAATAACTTCTTCACAGGTTTTTGGTTTTTTTTTTAGAAATCTAAAGGAACAAGATTATTATGGAAAAACTAAATTATAAAATACACTAACTTATCCATTTTTAGTTAATTTTTTTGTTTTCTGTTTGTTTTCTGGAATATATAATAAAACTTTTTTGAAATTATTTTGATTTTTTGTAAGTTGACGCGCGAACTAATTTTATTCAGTAATTGTCAAATGTGAACTAAATATATTATTCAGTAATTATTGTCAAATGTCAATAATATAAATTGAATTTTCAAATTTAGTTTTCGGTGTCAAGAAAATTAAATATTGCCAGATCTTATTTTTTCCCAAAAGTAACAATTTTCTAATAAAAGAAATTGATGAGAATTTGTTCAAAAAAATTACCAAAATAAGAGAAGAGTTACCAAGTTACCAAAGGAAAAAAAAATTACCAAATTTGGTAAATAATTACCAAAGTGGCAACCGTGGTCATAAGTTGTATAAATCAAAGGAATATGTATTAATGAAACTGTAACTTTGCAAATCTCCTTGGGAACCTTAAAATAATATTCCCGTTATGCCTTAAAAATGCATGTTTCACTCTTTTATCACATTGTATGTCGTATATGGAGCTACTATCTATTAATAAATATTGCAGTCACTTTTATATTATTAATTATGAAGTTTTATAAACTCATTAGTCATTATATTTTAAGCCGACCAGATCTTGGAGAGGAAAAAAGATGACAAATAAAAAAAATTAAAAAAATTATTTCACTTCATTTTCTTTTCAGTTCAATTTCTTTATTATTACATATATTATAATTAACATATATATACTCGTAAATTAAATTAGTAAAAAATATTCATAATAAAACTTAATATTCATTGCTATATAACTTATGTTATACGATATTAACAAAATTATATAAATTGATTTAATTTATAATTATTAAATTATATTTTTTTATGTTTGTTGTAACAAAAATAAGTAAACAAAAAATTTGCACGACGCATAATAAATACACAACCTAGAAACAATAAACAACAACAGAAATTTTTTAAAATCAAAATGTTATCATAATCCCTCCTCAAAAAACTTTAGAAAAATAGAAAAATAAAATTAGTATTGCCATTTATTTTTCAAAGCGAAATCCCAATAAGTAAAAACAAATATTGAGCAAGCTTTTAAAATAAAAGATGACAAAAGATGACAGATTTTAAAAAAGATGACACAAATTTTAAAGATGACAGCGAGTTAAAATAGATGATTGTCCTCTATAAAAGATGACGTATGGTCGCCTTATTATTTAAATTAATCAAATTTAATATGATCTCACAAGGAATTAAAGCTATGATACTATTCTATTACAGGTCATGTTTCAATTTAAAGAGTGTTATAAAATAAAAAATATAACAGCTATTTTCTTAATTGTCTAAGGACCCTATTACAATACTTTACCATCAAAATCAAATAAAAAAATTTCACATATAAAAATTTAAATTTATCGTTAGTATTTGAATTAAATTTTTTTTATATGTGGTCATATTATTACGTGATTTTTGATTCTGTGGAAGGATAACCATATTACATATACATTTGTATATAAAATTGAATATTATATTTTCTTTCATTTTGTTAAATTGAATTGTTTTAAAGTTCATTTAAATTAAAAAAAAAATTTGTATAAATTTATATTTGTATAAAAAAAATTTGTATACATATTTTAAAAATATTTATATTCTGATTTTATTTTTAACATCTGTGGCTACCTGATCAATTTTAATTTAAAGATATGATCAGAATTATAACAATAAAATTCTTAAGAAATTCGATATGCCTTTCTAATATAAGTTGCCATGTTTATGAAGCATTCCTGGAAAACTGATAAATAATTTTATTTGAATAAAAGGACATTTTAATTTAAATATAGTATTTAACTTATAATTATAAGGATATATAACTTTAATTAAACGGACCCCGGTTCGGTGGTCTAGTGGTTATGTATTTGGTTTATTTACCGAGGGAATGCAAGTTTAATTCCCGTACATAACAGATAATTGTAGTTAAATTGAAATACAAAATCTCCTTGGTGATAAAATATTATTAAAATTATAAAATATGTATGTACATACTTGTATTTATATATGCATGTATATATAATATACATATATGAATGACAGTTTACAAAGCACTAACTATTCTACAATCCGAATTGATTGCAGCTTGGAGATTCTATAATCCGAATTATGCTCAAAATTGCAATATGTTTCTTGTTTTCATGTTTTCGTATGAATATTTTTAAAAAACAATTATTAACAGTTAGGTTTTTGTTTTTATAAAGTCTTGAAGTTTTAATTTAAATTTATTATTGTTAGTTTACTTAAAATATTGTAAGTATCAGAATGTACAAAAGTGAAAACTATAAATTTTTGTTTGAAATATGGCACAAAAAAGAGCTCACAGAACTTTAACTCTTTATGATTTATTTTTTTTAATTTTAGAGTGTTTTTGGGCCGCAGCTATACTTGCTAGACTGGTATCCACCAATCCGAAAGGTATCTACCAATACTGTATATAACATTTACAAAATAAATAATATTATAAAAATTAAAGTATTGCCAATTGGATGCAGAACGGTATCAAGACTTAGTTGTTATTATGTACAATATATGCGGCTCTCTTCTTTGATAATCAACACAAACTTTATTTAACTTTTTACTTTAAGTAAAAAATATTTTACGTAAACTGAATAAATTATTTTTTATTTTAAGGGAATATTTACTTTAAATGAAGATATTTTATTTTTTAAAATTATTGCCAAATGCAATAATATTGTAGAGCTGAGAATAAAACACCATACAACTGCAGAAAACGTAGCCATGAAATATGACTTTAGGAAATGTGGCTCCGGGTTGTTATTTCTCATTTAATTGAAAAAGAAATAAGACGTGGCAAATTTTATTTCAATTTGCGACTTTTTGTGAAATAAAACTATGGGTGTTATTTCTACGTTATTTTAATTTTGCAATCGATTCAAAAACATGGTAAATATTCATCCATCCCAGAATTTCATCAGCAGAATCTCATCAGCACAAATAAAAATTTTTCTGGAAAAGGAGAACATCCTGATTTCGATGTGTGCAATGTGGAATTATACCACTTTTTGGGAATTAAAGCTCCGGGTGTTTGTCTCTTTCAAATCAATATTCATTCTTTAACTTCTGGACAAAAAACACTCCGGGGATTTATTTCTCATTCAATATGAAATTACACCTCCAATCTATAATAGAATTTTAAATAAGAATATTTAAATACTTAAATAACATTGTATAGACTATTATTGGTAAAAGTAATAATTTTATTTATTTAATATTATAGAGAAGTCATTATTTATAGGCTTATTTATTATTATTATTTCAAAATCAAAAAGTTTGAATCCCTAGATAAGATTAAACTATTTATAAATGTTTACTAACTATACAGGCAATATGGTATTAAATATTTCAAATAGTTTAAAAATTTTTTAGTGTCACAAGAGTATAAACCACAAAAAAATATATTTATAACGATTAGATCATTATTATCTCAAGATAAGAATTTAATGATTAAAAAAAGGTTCTATCACCAAGAAATCACAATTAATTTCTATGTATATATATGCACATTAAAATTTTAGTATAAATTTTATAAATATTATTATTGTGGTGTTTATTATTATACCCGTATGACCATCTATGACTATTAGTCAAAAGAATATACTAAAATTGCCATTACGTTTCTGACGCAGAGAAGCAGGGAGGTAGATATAGACTCAAGTGTATGGATCGGATCAACACGGGTATCCCAGACTTGACACAGTCTACTCTACCACACTATTCCTCATTTTTAGATAACTTCATTGTTAATAATAAATGTGCAAGACTTGAAATCATACTGCAGTTATATTGCATATGTATGCAATTCACAAAAAATAACATTTAAAGCGAGTTGAATAACAGATACTCAACATTTATTCATTTGGCAACCTTAACAACTATGAACACTTTATAACTTTTACAAGTGGACATTTTATAGTTTTTAACAGAGAAAAATTTATTTTTGAACTTCATAATTGAGTATGGAATCAACAATTAAAAAACTAATTTTTGTACTACGTTTAAAAAAAAGGATGTCTTTTGCTTTATATTATCCAAATTGCGGTATTTGGTCTTAATTTGCTACGTAAAAGCTCAAATACAGAACAAATGTATATTAACGATTATTTAAGATAAATCGCAAAATGTATTTTTATCAATTTGCAGCGCACTCCTAATAGAATAGTGTTTTGTTTAGTTAAATGTCTCTTTGCATAATTTCATCTGATTAAATTTTTTGCTGTCAAGTGAAGTTGCGATATGTACCGTGTATACGAAACCTGGCGTAACTTAATTTCCAAAAGTACAGAAAACTTTTCTACTTTCTATTATTGTATTATTACTCATAGTTTTTACGTAAATTATAACAAGTCTATTTTTTATGTTAACTTAAGTTATAATTTATAAATAAAAAACACTTTAAGAATTTAATCTTACATATAAATAGTGCTGGTACGAAATCTCATTTTTCAAAATCTTGTTTTTTTCAAAATCTCACTTTTACAAAATTTCGCTTGGCAAAATGCAATTTTTACAAAATCTCGTTTTTACAAAATCATATTTTTACCATATCTAGTTTTTTTCTAATAAGTCAGGTACTAATTATACCCGTGCATACATATATGAACATCGGGTATATTAAAATTACTCCTCCGTTTGTAACCCATCGAAATATAAGAGCTAGATATAGTGTCAAGGGTACGTATCGAATCAGCATCGAAAAGTGAATCGATCTAGCTATGTGTGTCCGTCCGTCCGTCCGTCCGTCCGTCAGCACGATAACTCAAAAACTATAAGAGCTAGAGTTCTGAAACTTTCACAAAGTAATTTTTAGACAATTTGTAGGTTCCCTATTGTTTTTGGTTAAAATCGGACCAAGGCTTCGAGGAGCTGCCATACAACTTTTTTGCACCAATATGAATTTCTTCAAAACTAATTATACTACGGGGATGAAAATTACACACGGTTAGTTTTATAATGACTCCGGCACTTGTATGAAGTTTCAAAATGTTAGGGCCCCATTTTCGGGGGGCTGCCATACAACTTCTTTGCACCAATATGAATTTCTTCAAAACTAATTATACTACGCAGATGAAAATTACACACGGTTAGTTATATAATGAATCGTGCACTTATATGAAGTTTCAAAATGTTAGGGCCCCATTTTCAGGGGGCTGCCATACAACTTCTTTGCACCAGTATGAATTTCTTCAAAACTAATTATACTACGAGGCTGAAAATTACACACGGTTAATTATATAATGAATCGAGCACTTATATGAAGTTTCAAATTGTTAGGGCCCCATTTTCGGGGGGCTGCCATACAACTTCTTTGCACCAATATGAATTTCTTCAAAACTAATTATACTACGAGGCTGAAAATTACACACGGTTAGTAATATAATGAATCGAGCACTTATATGAAGTTTCAAAATGTTAGGGCCCCATTTTCGGGGGGCTGCCATACAACTTCTTTGCACCAATATGAATTTCTACAAAACTAATTATACTACGACGATAAAAATTACACACAGTTATTTATATAATGAATCGAGCACTTATATGATGTTTCAAAATGTTTCGGCCCCATTTTGGGGGGCTGCCATACAAAGTTTTCGATTCAAGAACTGTGAATCTAATGAAGCTATAAGGTTAAAATTAAAATTGGGCAGGTAAAGTAATAGGGCAAGTTAGTTGGCAAAGTTGGACATCACTCGGACCATCGGAATTTTAGGGTGGGCCATTTTTTTTTTTGTTTTTTTTTTTTTTTAAGCTAAAGTTATGGGACAATGAATGAAAATTTTGTTTTTTGTTTTGTGATTTTTTTTTTTTTTTACGTCTAAATTATGGAGTAATGAGTTAAATGTATAAGGGAAGTAAATTACGGTTATTTTATACACCATAGTGGGTATGCACGGGTATCTAAAAGTTGACAAGGGCAACTATAATCTTCCTCGTTTTTTTAATAAAATGTAATAAAGTTGGTTAGCCGAGAATTGTACTAATATTTTATAATTTATTATTTTAAAATTAGAAATAAATAAGTAACTGGTTAAATAATAATTTGTTTTAATATTAAACCCCCCTAACAAAATTATTGAAGCCAGATTTGGTACCCAACATTTAAATCATTAATTAATCAATCAATAATGGTATGTTAATTCGCACACCTATTTTACACAAAAAATAATCTTACATTTACATAAATATAAATATTCTGGAAAAAAAGGGCAATCCTGATTTTGAATCCAACTCTAAAATCCCTTCTAATTCAGAATCTCACATTTACACAAATATAAATATTCTGGAAAAAAAAGGGCAATCCTGATTTTGAATCCAACTCTAAAATCCTTTCTAATTCAGAATCTCACATTTACACAAATATAACTATTCTGGAAAAGAAACCAATCCTGAATTAGAATCAAACTCTAAAATACTTAGGTACTCATAATATTTTTTACAAATATTCGTAAGCTAGCTTAAAGTTGAGCCAAAAAGAGAAAAAATGAGATTTTATAAAAACAAGATTTTGTCAATCGAAATTATGTACCGCTCTCTATATATACACATATATGTAAAGAAATGCGAGCATAATATTATATAAATATAATAATATTTACTATCAAATTTCCCAATTTTTTAATTTATTTTTAATTCTATTTTGCTACGTTTAATCAAACTGATAACACCTTTCATTTTATTCCTGTTAAAATATTTATAAACAATGGAATACAAAGCTGTTTTCTTTTATAATAATTATTAACTCCTAAATAACTAAAAAAAAAGTGCTTGGACAAGCAATAAACAGCTCTTTATTTAAAAAAAAAATTATAAATAAAATTAACAATCATAAACAAAAACTTAACAGAGTGTCTCACGAATTCAATTACATTTTTTTTTTTTTTTTTTTAAGCACTAACTGTTCAATTCTTAGGCTAATAAACCTGTCTATACCATAGGTACACGTTGGAACAGGATGCCATATTATATTCGTGTTATTAGAATTGATCTTAATCAATTCCATATACAATTTAAACATGAGATAGTACTAGGCCTTATAAAATGTAGAAACAGCAATAAATTTTTGTTTTTTCTATTGTAATATTTTGTATTTGAGTTATATGGTATTCTATATGTGAGTTATATTATTCAACTAAATTATATGTTTATATTTTGCATTTGTTTATATTGTTATATATATTATTGTATTTTTATTAACGATATATAATTATTAATTATTGATTATCCAATGGCGAATGCTGGTAACTGAGTCGAGTTGAAAACTAGAAAAGTTTAACCCCGAACCCGGATTCGAACTTTCACTAGTATTATATTATTAATTTTTATTGTAGCTACATTTTTTTTTAATTCTATATACAATCTGTAGATAACATTAAGTTTGAAACCCACAATGTCTATATTCAGTAATAGCATTGTTTGAATTTTTTAATTTTAGGATTTTTTATTTAAGTGCAAGTTAATTTTTTAACATCAATATTTAATTTTTAAGTCCAAAGTTTTCGTTTAACAACAAGTTTTGGTTTATATGAAACTAGGGGAAAAACTTTTTCTTGGGAGGCAGAAGTCGGACCGCTCAAATTTGAAAATCCTACTTCCCGATTCTGTTACATAAAATAATGAAAGTTAAATTAAGAAAATTCCGAAATAGTTGAAAACTAATTTTTGATGGCAATTTTTTGGGAGAGAAACTTAATGACAAAGCAAAATTTTACTTTTACATAAAAAAAATTTGCACCTGAAAATAAAAACTTCCTGTTGTAAAAATGAAAATATTGCTCTTAAAAAAAAATCGATGGGAAAAAGGTTTATGTATCTAACAACCTTTTCTCGTTCATATTAGCCTCCTGAGTCACCTTATACATATGTACATAATATAAAAAACTTTAAAGTTTAAAATATTTTATTTTAAAATAAAATATTTATATGTTTGTTATCTAAGTTTAATAATCATTTTATATATATATACATACATACATATGTATGTGCATATGTACAAAATATATTGAATTAAAAAATAAAATTTTCAATTTGTATATAATAGATTGATTATATTAAATTTCAATTGAAATTTTAATATAGTCTTACCAATCAGATGCCTACTAAGTATGTACTTTTTTTAATTTCTAGGTGTAAAAATCATATCGTTGAAATTATTTATTTATTATCAAACTATAGGTAGTTCCCATTAGTAAATATATATACCTGGCTACATAAGTCAAACTTTCATGAATCTGCATCACTGCATCAACATCTACCTAATATAAATGTTGCAAAACAATACAGATTAGACAAACCTTTTTTTTTCAACTTGAAATTAGAGCGAGGTTTTTACATAATTTTAATTCATTTACAAACGTATTAAATAAGGTTCATAATAATTTACACAAAATTTTTTTCATTTTAACAGAAGTCATTTTTACTTTAGAAGAATTTTTAATTTAAGTATAAGTAGATATTTTTACTTTAAATGAAGAATCTTAATTTAAGGTTAAGACATTTCTGCCTTAAATCAAGATATCTGATTTTAATTAATTATTAATCTCGGAAATTTTTGTTAATTAATTTTAATATTAATTTAATAAATTAGTTTTATCTAATAAAAATATTACTTTTTGTAATTATTACAGAATAATTTAACTTAGTAAAAGATAAAATTAATAAAATAGGATGCAGGGAATAAGAACTTACTGGTCTTTTTTACGGAACATATCCTATAAAAATTACTTGAACTACTGAACAAATATTCATTTCACATAAAGTGTAAAAAACTTACATATTTTTAAAATAAAAACGTTTCACTTCAAATAAAAAAGTCGTCAGTTAAAGTAGATATACCTACCTAGCTACATATACCTATGTATGTATATTTGAAGAAAGTAGGTTTGTAATATTATAACCGACACAGCCAACCTTTATACTGTATAAAAAACAGATTAAATAACATTTTATTGGAAAATATGTATAAATATTTATGTTTATTAAAATTTCTTACAAAAAAATGTATATGTAACATAAAATAATAAAAATATTTTTAATAAATAATGAAAATGTACTTATTTCAACACACAAAATTTAATAATTTTTCCGATTTAAAAGTAAAAGTTGGTATCAATGATTTGCTAAACCAAACACAAGTTTAATTTTATTTTATAAAAACTTTGATAAGACCACTCTGGGAATTCACCTCTATTTTTATTTGGTTTTTTTAATTTTTTTTTTATAATTAGAAATTGCAATATACATATTTGTTTCTCAATTGAAAGTCGTATTTCTTTTCTATTAAATTAGTTTTTTTAGCAAATTTGTCAAAAATTTGTCAAAATTTAAAATATTTTTTTCCTACAAGTAGCTACATACATATTGGAAGAAAAAATTATTAATATTCTAAATAAAGTAAATATTAAAAAAATAAAACAATGATTTTAAATTGTGAAATTTGCAGTGAATTAATAACAACTTCCAATGAAGTAAAAGTCACTACATGTGGTCATTTATTTCATTCAGAATGTGTTTTACAGTGGTTTAATCGTGGGTAGGTAAATATATACATATAAAATAAATTTTTTAAATCTTGTAACCAAAATTTTTAATACAACATATTTTTTTATTTCACATAATAATACATAATAATATGTCCATATGCACCAATTAGTAATGATACATGTCCACATTGCCGTCAATCAACTACAGCAAATAATTTACTTCAAGTATATTTAACTTCAGCTGAAGAAAACGATGTACATCTTGATCGAAATTGTCCAATTGAAAGTATAAAAGAAGATTTAAAATTGAAAGAATCATCATTGGATACTTTAAGAATTGATTTTGAATATATGTGTCATGAAAATCAAGAATATCAATTAAAATTACTTTCATTGGAAGATTATAATACAAAACTTATAAATAAATTAAAAGAGGAAAATAATGAATTTAAATTAAAATTAAATTTAGCCTTAGTTGAAAATGATAAAAATATGTCTGTAATAAAAGATTTTGAAGAAAAAAATAACTTAATGGAACAAAGTTTATTTTCAAGTAATGCAAAACTAGAAGAAGTAGAAGATAAACTTTTGTCAGCAAATAATAATATAGAACGTTTAAAATTTATTCAAGATGCATTGATTTTACAAAATATAAGTAATAATAAAGCACAAAATTTAAAGTAAGTTCAATGTTGATACTATTTCAAAATTATTTAAATAATAATTTCAATTATTTATTGTAGTAAATGTACCATTTGCAAAGAATTAATTCGTGAACACATTGAAAATATAGAAAATTCATTTCCTTGCTTGAATTCACAGAATAACAATATTGAAAATGGGTAAAGATTTGCAACGAGAAATAAAATAAAAATTTAAATTAAAATTTTAGAAATGATGAACCAAATTGTGATACTGAGACTGATAGCAACAATATTGATATAATAGCTGCTGAAATTGATAGAATAATTGTGGTGAACGTTCCGGATACAACAACTGTGCAAAATTCTACTGTGTCTACTGCATAATTTTACTTTTGATATTTTAATATATATATATACATAACTTCTTTTTTATACATATGAAAGTAACTAGTTTTTAATAAAGGTTAACTTGATGTTTTGATATAACAAAAGAAATTAAATCTTAATAGATTTTTTAATATTTAATTAAGATTAATATCTATGTATGTACATACTCGAATATAGAATATCTGTAGAGCTGTTGGTATCTTACGCCAAAATTGTAGTACACAAATTCTTATTTTTAATTATACTTAGGTACGAATAAATTTAAATGAACAAAATGAAAATAGCAAATATAAAATCCCTGATAAAAGATAAATTCTTGAATAAAACAATTCGAACTCCGAGAAAAATAACAAATTTTATGAACTTTAGGTATTTTGATTGTAAATTTTTCTAAAGCAATAATTTCTCTCCGGTCATATTATTTTTTGCTTTTTCAGAAATGATTTTGCCCATGATCAGCCATATGTCTTGTCTGGGTGATCGATGTTTATTAGAATTAATCGTATGTAAAAATTTATCGCATTAAATAAACTCTTGTGATAAATTCTCCCTGCGATGAATTTGAAATACGATGATTTGCCTGTGAAGAAATAGAATCAACGACTACTTTAAATTGATGCTACTTAAAAAAAAAATCTTAAACAAAAAAACCTTTTCCTAGCAAAAAAGCATAATTTATAATGAACACAAATGTGCATATTTTATACATATGTAATTTAGTGTTAGTTCAGTTAAAAAGAATTAATTTAATTTAGTGATTAATAAGTACATAATATAATAAAATATAAGGACATATTAAAAATAGGTTCTTTTAATCCTATTTCTTTGGTTGATTTAACTATTATTTTATTGAAAATAAAGAATTATAGGAAATTTTCGAATTGATCACATTTTAACTTTAAAAAATTTCTCTTTTATCAAAATAAAAAGTTTATTAAAAACGGTTTCAAAATCGTAAACTTAAACTCCAAACAGAATTGCCAATTGCAACTTTAAAATTTTGAGTGACTACAAAATGGGAATTCACCGAGTACCAACTACCATACCGATACATATCTTTATTTTATTTTTTATTTAAATTTTTTTAAAAAATTTGACCAGTAATTTTTTTTAGTTAGCTTGCAAATTTGAAAGAAAACAAATATAAAACAACAAAATGATTTTAAATTGTGAAATTTGTACGGAATTAATTACAATTTCCACTGAAGTTAAAGTAAATAAGTGTGGTCACTTGTTTCACACAGAGTGTATTTTACAATGGCTTAGCCGTGGGTAAAAGTTTTATTAAATTTTTAAATTTAATTAAAAATAAATTTGTAATGTTTTTTTTTTTTTTTTAGAAATGATACATGTCCACATTGCCGCCAATACGCTTCAGCTGAAAATTTACTACAAATTTATTTCACATCTATAGAAGAAACTGAAATACATCTTAATAAAAATTGTTCTGTACAAAAATTTGAAGATGACTTAAAATTAGCAGAGTCATCATTGAAAACATTAAAAATTGATTTAGATAATGTGTGTCATGAAAATCAAGAATCACAACTAAAGTTAATTTCAATGGAAGATTACAATAAAAAGAATTTGGAAAAATTAAATCATGAAATAAAAGAACTTGAATTTAAATTAAATTCAGCTTTACTTGATAATGATAAAAAAGAGAATGAAATAAAAGAGTTTAAACAAAAACTGAATTCAGTGGAACAAAATTTATTTTCAAGAAATTCAAAACTTGATGATTTAGAAAAACAACTTTTTTCTGCAAATAACGAAAAAGAACGTCTAAAATATATACAAGATGCACTTATTTTACAAAACATTAGTAACACGGGAAATAATTTCAAGTAAATTTTATTATATATAAATTAAATACATTTTAAATTACCTATCTTAATTTTATTATAGTAAATGTACTATTTGCAAAGAATGGATTCAAGAAATTATTGAAAGTATAAATAATTCATTTCCTTCACAGAATAATATTGCTGTAAAAAGGTATTCTTAAACTAAAATTTATATATAATATAAGTCAAAATGTTTATATTTTTTAGAGATGAAGTAAATACTGGAAATGAAATTGAAAACAACAATAATGTCAATTTCGAGGATCAGAACTCAACTGTTCCCGATTCAACTACTTAACAAACCTTAAGTTAATCATTCATAATTTCCCATTTAAAAATATATTCATTAGCTATATTCCCTGGTAGCTAACTGTTAATGTTACAAAAACTCTTTATTCAAACATTTTTATTGAGAAATAAAGATTTTATAACTTTAAACAAAGACAATATACACTTTTTATTATGAAAACAACTTATAAAACATCCAAAAATATTTATATACGCAACTTGCTTACAGTTGTTTTTTGTAAAAATCGAAAAAAAGGTTCGAAATTGTTTTTTTTTTTAAACCATTGTCTATGCAAACTTATGATCAACTTACAATGAATTTACATAGGTACAAATATAGTAGAATGAAAAATGGATTCTATCGTTTTTTTTTTTAATTTAATATAACTACAAATAGCCTAACGAATAATTTGCATTTTTTTACCTTTAAAAAAACAAAACAAGTTAATTTTTTCTTAATTTTTACACTCATACATCACAAAATATTCTTAAAATTAACAGTTCACATTATCTTAAAATTATATTGCATATTTCAGAACATAACTGAATACTTATAAATATTTTTATATAAAATAAAATTATGCATTATAAAATATTTTATTAAAAAATTTTATAAAAACTGTGTTATTGAAATTTGTAATGGCTTGATTAAAATCGTTTTGATGCAATTCTTTAATATTAACAATACAAAAAATTGAATTTTTGATTTCATTACAATTTATTTCACAATTTTCATTAATATTTAATTGTTTTCTTTCTTTTAATTCAATTATACAATTATCATAATTTATAATTATTTCATTAAAATAATTTACCCAAAAAACTTTTAAGCATGAAATTGAAAAATGTGTTAGAAACGCATAATCTTGAAAAATTATTCCATGGATATTTTCATTAGTATTTAGGATTTTTAAGATTTCTTTAAATAATATTTTTTCTTTTAAACCATATTCTTTGCTCAATAAACTGGCATCAAAATGTAAAATTTTTAATTTATTTACATTTGTTTCAGAGACTAACTCTACACAAGGATCTAGTATTTTTGGTGAGTTAATGCATAAGTTTGGAAAAATTGTTTCAATTTTTGTTTTTAAATATATAAAATGTTTATTCAAAAACAAACTACTGTGTAACTTTTCAACAGGTTTACCATGATAATATGTTAAATTTAGAAAGCTTTCAGGTTTTTCCAATTTTTTCGATATTAAGGATTCGTTTGTTTTTATTAATTTATAAATATCTTCAAAACGTTTTTTTAAAACTTTAAACTTTTCACCTGACGATAAATTATTTAAATAACATCGCTCAGTATAAGAACCATGATGTTCTCTGGAATGATACTCATATTGTATGTGAGCATGACTTTTAAATAATATTGACTTCTCTTCTGGAATAAATTTTATTTTATATTTGCTCATATAAGCATTTGATACTTGTTGCCTTAAAGTTTTACATTGCTTTACATCATATGCCGATGGATTTTCGTAATGATAAATATTAGATTCAATTACATTTATCTGATACTGCATAAACATTCTTGCACAAACTTCATGTTGTATTAAAAAATTTACTGGAATAAAAGATTTTTTGAATAGAGGCGGAATATTTTTAGTTTTTCCAATCAGTTGACCCAACATGATTCTGAGACATTCTTCTAGATTTTTAGATTTCTTATCATATCCTAAGCATATAATATAAACTTCTGAATTTCCACATTTAGATGTTGCTGGTTTAAAAACATAAACTTCTCTAAGAATACAAAAAAAAACAGAAAATAAATATAGATAACCGATTATATAACTAAAATTACCTAAAAACACAATTTAACATATAAATCATGCTGATAGTAGCTATATCAAAAAACGTGAACATTTTAATAACGAAACATCCATTTTCTGATAATATTGAAAGTGCAGTTGCAATTTCAGCAAAATGTAAAAACGAAACAGTTTCCTCCTGCGTATCTGGAGTTTCCATACAATCAATAGAACCATCTGCTGTTATTAAATCTATTCTACCCAATTTTTTGGCTTCAGCGGCCAAATTTTTAATGTTCTCAACCTGAGTTATATTTCCAGTAAAATCTTCGCCAAATACCCATTGATTAAATGTATGCAAAATAAATCTATCATCAGTAACCATATTATCAAGCGGGTTTGATTCATGGTAAGGATTTAATGAAGTAGCCAGCCATTTCCAATTAATCTGTTCATTTGGATAAGTTGAATGAATATAATGGTTTAATGCAGCTACAAAAGCTCCAGGAGCTTCACACAAATGCAGACTATTTAATTCTGGGCTAGAAACTAAAGAAAATTGATGTATGCATTCATAAAATTTGCACCACGCTTGAGTAACAAATTCAGCTTTTATTTGATTTTTAATTTTCCATGTTATTTCACCAGCAGGATTTCGTCGTCTTGTATGTCCACTCCATGATTCAATTGGATAATCATTTAATTTTGATTTTACAGAATTCAAATGTAATTTAAGATTGTCAAGACTCTCAATTTGCTCAGTGACTTGATCTTGAAACAAATCTGAGCAATTTGGTAAAAGCCATTCTGTTGATTTTGTGTACTTAAATTTTTTTTGGAAAAAAGAATCAACAATCGAATTTGAAGTATCAAAAAACATTTATTTTGATATTTTTCAGTTAATGTTAAAACACAAATAGTCAAATTTTTTTAGTTTCTTTAATATCTATTATACATAAATAGTTTTACAACTTACAAATTAAATAAATATATCCAAATTCAAAACCAATCAAAACATCCAAATTTTATTATTTTGACAACATCAAAATATAAAATTGAAATGCCAAAATAAAGAAAATCATAAGCGATTGTTTTTGTTAAAGATAGGTGACTCTGTAAATATAATGAGCATTGCCAGACCCATTACATCACACTAATGTGATATAATTATTTAACGTTAAATAACAAGACTGACTATCTGCACCTGATATCCAAAATCAAATTTTTTGTCTGGGGCACTTTATCATTTTATAATTATACAAACAAAAAAGGTAAATATACTTTTTTGGAATAAAAATTTTTTATATTAATTAGTTAAATTTTACAGTTATGTATATTTTAAATGTTAAAATTTTTAATTCAAATTTTATAGTTTGAAATTATTTAGTGTTTAAGTTTCAATTGGATGTAATGTCAGAAAAAGTTGAAGAAATATCGGAAGGCAAAAGGAGATGAATTTAAAATATATTTGTATAGAAACATTACTAAAAAGAAAAAGTTAATGTAGCCCTCTTAAATTATTTTTTAAAAAAAAAAACAAATTGATATTTAAAGTTCTTTAATTTTAAAAATATTTACAGGTATACAGGAAAACAAGTAAATTATAATGATAAAATAAATAAAAAAAAAAACGAATGGTATGGTACTACTGTAGTATATCAAGAAAGAATAGTAAAGACCATAGAATTTATTTATAGAATTTTTGTCAAGTTATATGTACATCTGGTAATGCTTTTAGAAAACTTTTTTAAATTCAAATCGGATTTTTATTGAAAAGAAGTCCGGATCGGTATTCGGGGAATTACTTTTTTAATTTCAGACATTTTTTTTTTTTTTTAATTGATAAGAAATATCAAGTTAACCCTACCTGTATTATTTATTTACGTTTTAGTATTCATTAACTATTATTACTTTTAATACAGTTGTTTGACATGATTTTAAGCTGTGAAATTTGTACGGAAGTTGTAACAGCTAATGAAACTGTTCAAGTAACAATTTGTGGACATTTATTTCACTCTAACTGCTTATCGCAATGGTTTACTAGAGGGTGAGTAATTTTTTTTTTAATTATTTTGTAATTTTTTAACTAAACATTATTTAAGAAATAATACATGTCCACATTGTCGCCGTTCGTATGTTCAAAATAATTTAGTTAGAGTTTATTTAACGTCCGCTAATGATGTCGATGTGCATCTCAATGCAAACTGTCCAGCAAATCAACTGAAAGACAGTCTGGCAATAGCGAATTCTTCAGTAACTACATTGAGAACTGATTTGCATAACTTGAGTAATGAAAATCAAGAACTAAAATTAAAATTGTTATCTATGGAAGATTATAGTAAAAAACAATTAAATAAGTTAAGTGATGAAAATAATGAACTTGAACTAAGATTAAGTTTAGCTTTAGCTGAAAACGAAAAAAAAGTTAAATTATTAAAAGAATCTGAAGAAAAAATGTTATTTTTCGAAAATAATATTGGAATTGAAAGTAATGAAGAAAAAAATACCAATAAAAACCAAATAAATGCATTAAATATAAAATGCAAAGAATTGGAGAAAAAATTGCGTGCAGCAAATGATGAAATTTCAAATTTAAAGTACATACAGCAAGCACTAATAAATCAAAATATTAACAGTCAGAAGGGACAACAAACATTCAAGTAAGATTAAAATAAATTAAATTAATCATCGCCACTATTACTATTAAATTTAATATACGACTGTAATAATAATTATTAAATTTTTAGTCAAGATATACCATTCAAAGGCAGACAAGATAGAAATAAACCTTTAGGAATTTCAAATAACAATCGACCATTTAATAAAGGACGGTATATTATTTTGAAAACTATTAATATGTTATTATTTACATATAAAAAATTTTTAGATATAATCAAGACAAAGAATCAAAAATGCCAAAAAGAGTTCCTGAAAATAAGAACGAACAAAGTACAAAAGAACCAAGACAAGGTCAAAAAAAATCTGAAGACAGTAGTTTATATGAAATGCCAGAATTATTTGGAGCTCTATTAAATCAATTGGCAAATGATCCTGTTCAAAAAACTGATCAAAAACCAAAGCCTAAAAATCACTATAAAAATAGAAAATTTCCAAAAAAAGATGGACAATCTTCAAATGAACAAGTTGAACAATCTACCCCTCAATCGAATTCTTCTGATTTAGTCTCTTTTGATAATTTATGGTAATTTTACGTTTTTAATTGATCTCTTATTCTATTAAGTTATTTTCTTTATTTTATTTTCAAACTAATTTTTAACTAATTTTAAATCTTGTTAATTTAAATATTTAAAATAAAAATCCCAACAAAAATAAAATAAACTTATTTTTATTTTATAATATAAGTAATTTACAAAATAATATAATAAAAATACAAGTTTTAAATGCAAGATTAAATACAAGTTATTCAAGGTTTAAAATATTGTATTAAAAAAATAAGTATTATAAAAATAAAGGTAAGTTAAATATACAGGTTCGATTATTCACAGATAACTTTAATCAATTATTGATAATATACGTACAGAACTGATAAGTCGTTATAAAAATAAATAAAAAGACAAATTTTTCATATAAAAAATAAAAACGATTATAAATGTATAGATACTACTTTTCTTTGATGCGTTTTAATATTTGTTTTTAATTATTGAAATTTGATGCATTAATTTAAAAATTATTCTATTAAAATTTCCAGGTTTTTTACATTAATTTTCAAATAAAAAGAAAACTACTTCAATTTATTAATTGAAAATTATGGTATTTAAAGCAGTAATGAAACACATATATGTAAAGATATAAAAAAAAACTGATTGACGTCATATCTATGAAAATTTTACTAATTGAAATTATAAATAAAATTAAACCTCGATTTATTTGTATACTAAATTCAAACTTATCGTTGTTTTGTTACTATATTTTATTAAACAGTAAATAATTGGCTGGATACCAATTTGAATGTAGAATTAATAAATTTTTTTATAAATATTTAATAAATTTTGGCAAGATATTAGTTATCAGTTATCACAAATAGGAATATGTAGAAAATTTTACAGTAATTACAGAATAAAAAAATTTCTCCATATTAAAATTTTACAAAAAACCAATTAAAAAGATAGGACATAGTTGGGGAGCAAATTAAATAAAAAATCGTGAAAAATTCTAAGTACTTAAGAGTAATAAATTGGATTTTCAAAACCTTGCACCTAATAAATTATTTTTCTTAAATTTTTTTGAAAATAATTCTAAATGAATTTTTATTGCGAGCTCTAAAAAAACTTAAATATATTGTTGATGGCATCAAATAGAAAATATTAAAAATTATTTACGTATATCTGTTTTATATGTATATAGAATAGATTTTCAAATTAAAAATTGAAAGCTTCATATTGCTAAAAATATTTTTTCTTATAATAAAAATTGGTAAGTGTATTTTTGCTATAAAAAAGTGCTACTTATGAAAAGTTCGATACGAAATTTTTTAATTAACACTTAATTTTTTTTTGAGTAAGTTCAAACTTTTTTAAACTATTTGAAACTAATTTAAAAACCTAAAACTTAAAAACTTTGGTATAAAAATTAAATTGCATACATTTTTTTTAATAAAAATTTAGAGTACGAGCAAAATATTTGAAATAAAACCTTTTGTGTTTTATAACAATTTATAATATTGAAAAAATATTTAACAAAATCAAGTCAATGTTGTAAATACATTATACAAAAATAATATTGTAATACTGTAACAAAGCAATTTTTAATTTAAATATGTATTTAACAAATTTAATAACATTGAATATAAACTTTAAAATCGATACAATTTTATAATAAATTTTAATTCAAATATTCAAAATTATTTAAAAATTTTTGAATAAAATTATTTTTTATACTTAAAATTAAAAACAAAAGGAACAATACATTTTATTTTACAGTAAAAAAATTAAGAAAACTTTATTAAAGGAATTTTCAAATAACAAACGTTCAAGCACACTTAATGTAGGAAAACTAGATCTTAACAAGTGCCTTTATAAAAAAAATAGCAAAGGTACAATATTATATATTGAGAGATGATAAAAAATATTAAATATTACAGACATTTGTTATAATTACAATTATTAAATTAAAATTTTTGAAATCAAACAGATTTTGAATTAATTTTTAATTTTATTTAAAACTTTTTTTTCGATCTTTAAAAAAAATTGTTTTTTTTTTTTTATTTATTTACGTAACCTTTTTCGTTTTTAATAAATTAATATTTAATACATATTTCATTTATTTTAAACTATATAACGAACGTGTACGTTTTAAGGCAGTTATTCAACATCTTCTTAAAATTTCACTTTATTTATAATTAATGTAAATTTATATATAAAATTTGATTTAGTTTCATATAAAATAATTTATAATTATTACGGTTGAACAACTTTGATTTTTCGCTCAATATATCCTCTACACATTGGACATAAATCTACTTTTGATTCACAATTAAGGCAACAGCACATATGACCGCATGGTATGAAAATTATTTTTACCTAAAAAATATATAAAAAATTTAAGTAGTAATAAAAAAATTAAAGTAATTTATCTATAGTTTGTGTTTCGGTGAAGGTTCATAATTTCAAATTTCTTCTATTATTTGAAAGTATCCATATATTTTGTGACATCAATGAGATATTTTTTACTTGTACACTAGAACCTCTTCAAACATAAAATAATATTCAAAAAATAAACTTACGCATTCCTCCATGCAAATAACACATTCTGAAACCCCTTCCAACGTTTCCTGTATTTTCGAAGAAATTTCTTGTGTCGTTGTCGATGTTTCACCTTCATTTACGCAAGGCGTTTTACTTGAATCTAAAGGCTCTTGTGCAGGAGCAGAAGGAACTCGAGCATAATTAGCGTTATTGGGTTCTTGAATGAAATTTTCGATTGACAGTAATATTAAACGACGATCTTTTTCATTTCGTATACCAGCTTCATTTAATTCTTTATCACTTAACTTTTCTAGACAAATATCATTATTGTGCCATAGTTTTTGCAAAAATGGTAGGCAATGTATGACACCATTAACCAGAAATTGAAATCCAAGTAAAGGATCAATTGAGTATGTAGTTTTCGCTGTAAACTCAAGTGGCGATGAATCTAATAACTTTTGATATTGCAATAACCAAAAATCTTTTTCTTCGTTACTTTTTTGAGCTTCCATAATAGTTAAAGTGTCCAGTAACTAAAATTATTAAATTATTTTATTTAATTACTTTACAAAATTGTTGTGAACTTTACTTGTTCTTTCCGTTTTTCTTGCTGATCCAATAAGTCTATTAGAATATACGTCAGTCGTAAACGTTTCTCAGCAAGTGCATTCTACAATATAAAGAATATTAGAAATTTAGAAAAACCAATGCAATATTTAAAAACTTCTTACGATTTGTTCTACGTTAGAAAATTGTTTCTTTTCAATTTCTACTGCAGTCATATTTGCAAGTTGTGTTTCAACAATTTTAAGTTGTTCAATTAATCCCCAAGATCGGGCATCATTTTTGGCAATCAAAGATGCAACAGCATGCTTCTGCAGTTCCTCATCTTCATAAATTTTTTCAATGATTTCTGAACGTTCTTTTTCGTAGTTAAGAAAGAATTCGTGTAATTGTTTTGAAGTTTCTTGTTCCTTTTCTAAAATATCAACCGTGGATGCATTACGAATACTTTGAAAATTTTGAAATTTAAATTGATCGTCTCTTAACACTTCACTCATAATATTTAGCATTTCTTGTTTTCGTAATTCAGAATGCTCTAATTGTACCTATAAGTAAATATTTACCAAAATATTTTTAAGATCACATGTAAACATTGTAAAATTTTTACAACTTATTAAAATTTAAATTATTTACCTGTTCAAGTAAACGTTCCCGTTCCAATTGTTCTTTTTCTAATAATTCAACATCTGAAATATTTTTTAATACCAAGAATTTGTCAATAACCACATTTGCATTATCTTCAGCTGCAATTATCAAAATTAATATTTAATTAATTAAAAATAAAAAGAAAAAAGTGTCTTACCACTTTTAATATCTTCTATTAATTTTATTTTATCAATATCTCTTTGGTGTTGAATTTTATTAAAAAGGGATTCACTTTCATTTTGTTGCAATAGTACAGTTTGAAGAAGCTATATAAAGTAAACTTAATATTTTAAATTTTTAATAATTAATTGAATTTACCTCTTGCTTCATTTTTTGTTGTTTTTGTTGAATTTCTTCAAAAAGAGCCTAAAAAATTGTTTAAATTCCACTTCATTTAAATATAATAAAGATTAATTTGTATAACTTACATCCTCATCACCGTATCCATCATCCGTGAATTTATAAATATTTCGATAACTTTGACTAGAACTTTTCATTGAATTTTCTAATTGTTTAATTAAGGCCTAAAATTAAATATTTTAAGAAATATAATAAATATAACTAATATATTAATTACATCTTCTTTTGAAATATTAACATTTGATTCAAGAGCATCTTCAGCAACTTCAAAATTACCATCTATAATATCTTTTCGTTGATCTTTGTCAAAAATTTTATCATTAGAATCATTTTTAATAAATTCTCCAGTAGTTAAATATTTTAATAAAATTTCTGTTGTTTGTTCTATAATATTTTGTTCGGGCCATTCAATTATATCTTTATCAAATATTAAATCGCGGAGATTGTCGCATGTAGATAACAAAACAGGTAATCGTTTTATATTGTTATTTCCACTTATATTAAGAATACGTAAACTAGGCATAAAAACTATTTCATCTATAGATTGTAATATGTTATTAGAAATATCGAGTAATTCTAAATTTTTCAAATTGTTTATTGTTTGCGGTAATTTGACAAGATTATTATTTGAAATCAGCAACTCCTATCAAAAATGCAAAAGAAAAATATAAACTTCATCTAAAATGTTAAGTATATAAATCTACCTTAAGATTTTCTAATGTATAAATTTCATCTGGCAGTCGTTTTATTTTGTTAAATCTTAAATCCAGAGTTGTTAATAGAGACAAATCACGAAGTTGTCCGGTTTGAGTACTACTAAAAGTCGTTAATCTATTGTGACTTAATATTAAAATTTCTTTACGCAATATACGACAATGTATGAAAACACCAGAAGGAACTTCTTTTAAATTGCAATCAGATAAATCAAAAATTGGCTCCGGAGTATCTTTTGCCTAAAAAAAAAAAGTTAAACTAATAAAAATTTTAACTTTCATTTAAAAAAAAAATGATAAAAAAAATCTTATTTATAGATTTTTATTCAACGTAAATTCCATCGTATTCTTAACATTTATTTTCTAAAAGGATATTTTTGCGCTTATAGAGTATAAAGTATATTTTGATTTTATTAATAATTAATAAAAGGAATTTTAATTATCTTTGAATCACGAAATATGTAATAAATACACATTAAGAAACTCTCTACATTACAACAGTGCAGATGTAAATAAATAAATATCTACATAGTGAATCAGGATGAATTAAGAATAGATATAAAATATTAGATTGCAGATTGAATGAGTTCTTATTTTGACTTATTATATGACATCACCATATATGTATACAATAGTATATTTAAATATGTAAAAGGTCATAAAATTAATAATTTCATAAGTATAAATTGAATATAGAATATTTTTTCATACCTATTATTTAAAGAATAAAAATTAAATTAAAAACTAGAAAATGAAAAACCTAAATCAAAAAATAACTTTTTATAAAAAATTAATTGTCATATTCATCAATACATAATGCATGAAGATTTAAATATTTATATTTTCGCATGCAAAGTGAATTTTTTATTTAAAATTATTTATTACCAAACATATTTTATATTCTAAACGGCTTTTATAATCGATTTTTTCCATATCGGCTGCTTTAATAACTTTTTTAGGTAATGGCATTTCAGGCGGAGGTTCATCTCTTGTTAATTTGCAACCCATACATGTATTGTAAAATATGATTAAATTTTTCTTCGTCGTAGAAATATTTTTATCAATTATCACTTTATTATAACCTGATTAAATTTAAAGATTTTTTTTTATAGCTTTCGTACTTTAATTAATTTGTAAAAAAATT
Source organism: Dolichopus griseipennis (assembly GCA_963082915.1). NCBI lineage: Eukaryota > Metazoa > Arthropoda > Insecta > Diptera > Dolichopodidae > Dolichopus > Dolichopus griseipennis. The sequence continues at coordinate 107,611,633 of OY720442.1, forward strand.
TCTTTGTTCAATTTTTTTTTTTTTAAATAATAAATATAAGTTTTAAAAGATGAATACACTTTTTTTTTATATATAAAAAAAATATCAAATATTTACATTTGAAAAATAAACATCGAATGAGAAAATTTAATAAAAATGATTCGATAACCTGTAGCTGTCATAAATTAGTCATGTTGATGGTCATGTTGATTAAGGTCAGCACAAAATTTTGCTGGTAAAGTAGTTTAGAAACAGCAACTTTTTAAAATTGACATTCGCAAAAAAAAAAACTGTGGCCTATAAAAGGTTGTGAATTGTGATTTGATATGAATGTTGTGATAATTCCAGAACATTGGTGTAATAACGAATTTCAAATAATTTAGATTTCATTTTAAATCTATAATATAAAATGCCTGGTTTCCAATGAACTCAATAATTGCTAAAAAAATTCCAGTTTCTATGGACATGGTATGGTATATATATATAAATTTTTTTCTTTTTTTAAAGATTTGTTCGCATAGAAATATTTTTGCGAAAAATTTCATATTTTCATAAAACATTTGCATACTTCTTTATTTATTTGTTTATGTAACTATTTGGTCATAAATTCTTTTTTCTATTCTCAAACCTAATTTTATTTGCATATTTTTTAATAAATTTTTGAAATTATTTAATAAGGTTTAAAACTTTTTGAATTACTTATTTTTAATAATGTTTTTACAAGTAACGTTTTAAAAAGAAAATCTTACAATTACAATTCACAAAAGAGAAGCGTTTTGAAATTACAAATTAATTATTTTTTGTTTTTGAGAAACATTGGTTTAAAATAAGTACATGTTTGAATTCAGCATACATTAATTCAGCTAAAAAGTTTAATTTTAAAATAAACAAAAACAATAAAAAATAACAACTAAAAATAGATTTTAATATTTAAAATTTTGCAAAAATTGAATGAAAAATTTATTTTATATAAACTGCATTTAAATCTCATGTCTAACAATAAAAGTTGTATTCTAATAAAATGGATAAAAGAGGAAATTATCTTGCTATAGCTTTAATTGATGCACTGGAAGATGAAAATTACAGTTGTGTAGAAAAATTAGTACAAGAACATAATGCTGATCCAAATTGTATTATTCCAGAAAGGCATCTGGCTCCAATACATTATTCATGTGGTATGGAAAATCTTGAATTAGCAGAAAATATGACTGAATTATTTCTTCATTATAATGGTAATCCAAATTTACCAACACCTGATGATGGATTAACTCCTCTTCACATTGCTGCAATGAGTGGCCGACAAGCAATTGTTAGGATGCTTCTTGACAAAGGTGGTGATATAAATGTTATGGATAAAGAAAACAGAACACCACTTCAATATGCAGTATTTGATTGTCACTTTGAAGTTATTGAAACAATCAAGAAGTTTGTTTTCGAAAAAAAAATAGTAGAAGATTTAAATAATTTAAATAAATGCACTGATTCGGAGAACACAAATAACTTTAATTTTATAAATTCAAGTTATAAAAAAGACAAATTTCCAATATGGAAAAGTATTGATGAAAATAAATATACGCCTAATAAAATCAACTATAATTACGATGTTACATCTCCATATTATATTAATATAACACATCGTCGAAAAGATAAAAATAAAATAGAAAATAATGAAAAATTTCAACAGCACGAAAATGGAGAAAAACAAGATGTACAAAAATCAAAGGAAAATGATAATGGACAAAATATTGAAGAAAATCAATCATTTTTAACTTCAACAATGAATGAGCTTACAACCAAAAAAAATTTATTTGAACTTACAGAAGAAAATCTTTCTGAACTTATAAAAAATGAATCAAATGAACCTTCTAGAGTGTCTTTAATTAAAGGTTGGAGGGACAAAGTGCAACAATCTCGAAGTCGTAAATCCATTCTTTATCACTATAATAATTTGGATAAACTTCTAGATGGAATTATAACGAATGAAAATATTGATTTTACAAATACTTCAGTTGAAATAATTGTTGAAAAACCAGTTTCTAAAAAACAAAAATCAACTGTAAAATTCGATGAAACTGCATTTGGGAAACTATTAAGAACTTTACGCGATCAAAAGCTGGGTAATAGCGATACCAGTTTTGCTACTGCCCTAGCCCCAGAAGAACACAAAAAATGTTTAAGTGATGAACATTTAATTAAGGCAAGTTTATCAGAAAAAACTTTGTATCAAATGTCTGAAAAATATCAATATATCGATAAAGATGAAGGTTTGGTATTTTTTGAAGAGAAATTAGCAATGAATACAAATTCAAAATCTAGGGTAAATTTAAATTCGAGTCATTCAACAGTCTCAACAGAAGTAACAATACCTTCAAATTATGATACAGAAGCATTAAGAGAAGAATTAACTAAAATAGGTGAACCTCCTGGACCGATAACAAAAACCACGAAAAGATTGTACACAAAACGATTAATTAAATTTAAAAAGGATCCAACTAAGTTAATAGCTATAAAAAATTCATTAAATAATGAACATCTATCTCCAAGCTACTCAATTGAACTTTTAAAAACAGTAACTGGTGAAGATTGGTTCAAACGAATTCCAGAATATTTTAGTTTTGAAGATGAAATGTCTACTCAATTCAAAAATAATCATAAAATACCAAATAAAAAGTGGCGTGAAGGGAATCTGAAGCAAAGTTTTATATATTTTTTAATTGATCCTAGAATATCTCAAAACTTACCTGCTAAAAGTAAATTTACCGATGAACATGAAATATGGAAACAATTTCTTTTATCAATATTTTATGTTGGTAAAGGAAAAAGTGTTCGTCCGTATTCTCATTTATACGATGCAATGAAAATCCATATGCGTTCAAAATCAATAGATGTTGCTGATATACCTGAAAACTTAAGTAATAAAAAATTTGGTGCAAAAATTAAATCAACAATGTGTTTATTTCAATCTCCTTCAAAAATTTTGGTAGAAAGTGAAAAGTTAACTAGAATTTTAGATATTTGGAAAGCCGAAACTGGAGTAATATGTTTACATGTATTTCATAATATCTTACCAGCAGAAGCATATACAAGAGAAGCTAGTATAATTGATGCCTTTAGCTTGCAACATTTAACTAACAACAAAAGGGGAGATTATTATGGTCCAGCAAGCTCTTGGACTATGAGGAAACGTAAATGCCTAGGTGTAGCTTTGCTTTTAAAAGCGATGAAAATATTTCTTGCTGAAGGTGAATCCCAGTTGTTTCCAAGTGATTTAATATAAAATTGCCATTTATTTTAAAATACAAAAAAAAAATTAAGCCTAAGAAAAAGATTAAAATTTATTTTTACTTTAAGTACAACTGTGATTAATTTTTGTTCAAATTATAAATTTGTGATTTGATATTTTTAGTTAATATTACATTGTAATTATATTAAACCAGTTTTAAATCTTAAAAAAAAATTGAATTTAAAAAAAAAAATTGTACTGTTAATGTCCTTGCAATAATAATTAATTTAATATGATTCAATTATTTGATTACATAAATGTAATAAATGTATACTTCTTTTTCTAAAATATAAAAATGTTCAAAATATTCAGTATTAAAGATTTTAAGCTAATAAAAATTCAAATATAAAAAAAAAATGAGAAATTAAACATAATACTTTTATTAAAAAAAAATATTAACTTTTTGTCCTTCCTAAAATAAACGAGCATGATGATCACTCTATTATAAATGTCATGTTTGCAAATGACAGTTATTAAAATTTTTCGCACTCAAATTTTGAAAAATTGAACTAGTAAAGTAATACACAATTTCTTTTGGAAAATAAATATTTAAATAATGTCTGCTATTCTTAATAACAAAATAGAAACAGTAATTTTTAGTATTGCAAAAACTGCAGAGTTGGCTAAACAATATGGAGATGAGTCTACATTAGAAAATAATATATACGAGGAACTTATTTTCAATCTTGCAACAGTATCATCAAATACCAAAATTGTTGATGATTGTATAAATTCAGTAAAAAATTGTGAAACTGTGGATGAATTTGAAACCAAATATAATCAGAAACGAAACAGTTCAAAATCTAACGTAAGAGCTTCTCACAATTATAAAGATTGGATGAATAAGATATCAGAAATTTTAAGTAAAATAAAAATTAGTTTTTTTAAATAAAATTTTCCTCACATTAATATATTATGATTTCAGGTGATACTAATTCAATTCAAGAAAATGAAAATCAAATAAGTGATGAAGTAAGTTTTCTTGAAACAAATACTGCAATATCTGACATTGATCCCATTACTAAAAAAAGGATGGAAAATCCTGTTAAAAATAAAATTTGTGGACATCATTACGAAAAAGTAAGTTCTTCAACTACCTATCGCCATTAAGATTTAATAATTTTTTTTTTGTTTTAGAGCTCCATTCTTGAAGTAATTTCTAAAAATCCACGGTTTAGATGTCCGCTTGTTGGTTGCGTTAATAAAGATTTTATTAAGAATAATACGTTAGTAGATGATTTTGATTTCAAATTAAAACTAGAACGATCCAAAAAATAAGTTCACTTTTTATAAGTATATTTATTGTAAACTTAAGAAAATATATTATAAAAAAAAAATATTTATAATTTTTATTCAACATCCATCTCTTCATCATCATCAACTTGATTTACTTCAGAATGTTGTCTAAAGAAACATATAGTAGGTTTTTGCAGAATTTTGGAAACAATATCTAAAACACTTTTTTTAGGAAATTCAAGATTCGCTCTGTAACCCCATGAAAGAACAAATCTAAAAAAAAAGAAAACATCTTAAAAATAAATAACCAAATTTTGTTTTATTTAAATTTTCTTACTCGACTTCGTTTGAGCTAACTAATTGAATTTTTTCTCTTTTTAAATACAGTTGTTTAACGAATGATTCTGTAATTGTTTTTGATACATTATAATTAAAATATTCGTTTGCATCCTCTAAAGGAATTTTTAGCTTCTTTAAATATCTAAAAACACTTTCTAAAAAATGTAAAATTACTTTTATATTTATCAAATTATATTTTTAAAATTACCTTCATTTACTGGTTCTCCTTTCATAAAAATGTAAGATAATGTCAGGAAAAGTAATGTCATTTCACTTTTTTGTTTAAATGTATATTCTAGAATTGAAACAGTTTCTAATATCGAAGTTACAATAAAAACTTTACCAGTTTTTACTTCGGGAACTTCATATACTCCTAATCCATAAATCTAAAATCATTTCATTTTGGAACTTATCAAATATCAATCACTTTAATTATTTACCTCTATTAGATTTTTCTTTGCTGCGGAAAAGGCATCAGGGAAACATTTAGAGTTTCCTCCTAAAGCATTTGCAATTATATCGCTTTTTTTAATTGGAATTTTTGAGGATAAGTTGTTAAGAAAAATTTTCACAATTTTCTTGGTATATTCGTTAAGTGTATGCGGCGTTATTCCCCAACTTTGAGAAGAACTCATTTTTAATAAAATTTGTATATCATAGATTATGGAATAACTATAACTTAACTATTTTGTATTTTGATCGAATGTATTCAAGAAAGAAGAATGAAGAGATTTTAAATTTTTTTTTTTATTTTTCACGAGTTTTAAAACAACAATGGCAACATTGCTTTTGTTTTGCAAATGTCAATTATGTCAAAAGTATATTTATTAAACAAAAATTACAAACGCGCCAGGAAATTCGGCAAATTTTTTCATTTCAAAAACAGAATTTTTAAATTTTATTTCCCAAGAATTATAAAATGGTCGAACGCATTGAAGATTTAAATCTTCCAACTGCAGTAGTTACAAGATTGATAAAAGATGCTTTACCCCCGGTAAAATGAATATTTTGTTTACAATTTTAAGATTAATTTTTATCTTTGTTACAGAACTCATTTGTAAGTAAAGAAGCAAGAGCAGCAATTGCAAGAGCCGCATCAGTTTTTGTAATATATTTAACAGCTTCATCAACAACATTAGCGCGAAAAGCAAAACTTAAAACCATTACAGCAAAAAACATATTGGATGCTTTAGAGCAGCTAGAGTTTGAAAGTTTTGTGGGGCCTTTAAATGAAGAATTAGAAAGTTATAGGAAAAATGTTAAAGATAAAAAGGACAGTAAAGCTTCTGCAGCTGCAGCTAAAAAGGATGATGTTGTTGAAGTAAATGAGGTTGTCGAAAATGAGCAAGAATTTGATACTGTAGTTATACCGGATGATGATGAGTAGGAAGTAAAATTAAATACAATATATTAACATTTTAAATATATTTAATATAAAAAAAGTAATTTAAAATAATTTTGTTTCTCAAGCTTATTTTATTTAGCCAATTGGTAAACACCCCCAGCAAAAATTAGTTTATGTTCTCTTACTTTCCGCTGTAAAAAATTCTTTAACTCTTCCTGTGAAAATTCAACACCCGGACCATGAGATGCGAACATTTTTAGCATTTGATGTATTCTCTCGATTGGTAACGAATCTAAATTCGTTAACATTCCAACAATATAAGACCAAAATACTTGTAATTCTTCTTCACGTTGATCACTTGCTGATGCCATTGCACTTTCTGTTTCATCTTCTTCCAGCATTTCATGAGTTGAAATATCTTCAATCGTGGTTTCTTCACTTTCATCAATTAATTTGTAAACGTCTGTTTTGATTTCTTTTATTAGACCTTGGGTTTGCCAAAATATAATACGTTTTCGAAGTATTGATTGAGGAACTTTCATTATTTGACTTAATTCTTCTAAATTCCATTCACCTTGAAAATTACAAAATTTTAAAAAATATCTATAAAACAATTTTAAATTACTTTTATTTTGAAAGTGATATATGATAATAGCTTGAGTTGGAGTTACTGTCATCTCCAGTTTTTTGTTTGCAAGCTCTATTTCGATACTCATTTTTCCAGTAACATGTCTCCAATTGAGCGTACGATTACCTTTGTATGCTTCATATGACTTTGTATACTTTTTAAATTCTTCTTGAATTTCTTCAGGCAGTTCAAGCGTTTCTTTGTTGAAAGTTGGCCAATATTGAGCAGAAAGTATAAGTGAAGAAATTTCAAAAGATTTATCTTAAAATGTAAAAATCAAATTAATAAAAAAATAATTGAATATGATTATTTTTTACTGTTGCTGTAGTTGATATCGCTCAAAATATGTGTGTTTATTCGCTTAGAGTCGCTAATATCTTTTAACATTACTTCACAATTGTGCAGAAGAGATTCGCCAAAACGTAACTTTAGAAGTTCTAAATTTCTAATTTCTTTTTCTGGATTGAAGTCTAATTGTGTTAATAATCTATCTGCAAGTAAACTTCTGTATTCACTAACAAAAAGTTCTTTACTTCCATAAATATCAACGACCATTGAAATTATATCAGCAGATCTATTTTTACGTGTTGATTTGAGAGCTAGAAATAGAACACAAAATGATTAGCATAATTTTTATACAGATAATTATAAAAAATATTTACAGGGATTAGCATCAATTGGATCAGGCTGCCAGTTTTCCCAATTAACCATATCGTCTTTTCCATTTACATCAACATTTTCTTTGAGAGTTTCACTTTTAGCTAATTCTTCTGCCAAGTCTGTTGGTCCTTCTTCAGTTAATCCTGTAACAACTCGACGAACAGTATCATTTCTTCTCCTCAAATATTCTTTTACAGGTTCTGTGACAGTTTCCAAAAGAACTCCACTACTATCTAAATGCCTAATAGCTTTAATTGCTGCAACATATCCAGTCAAAATATCCATAGTGTTTACTCCTGGATGCAATAACCGAACTTCAAGAGATTGTTTAAGTGTTGTTACTAGATGTTTTCGTAAATCAATTTTTTCCAAACATATTTTTAAATCATCAATTGCTGGCTGCGAATCTGGGTAATCTAATAAAAACAATTTTAGAAGAAACAAACTATTTTTAAAAAAATGTTTATACCAATAATAATACTAAAGAATTGTTCTATTATTATTTTGCCATACGTTTCCCATAAATAGTAAGAAAATTTTACATTAAAATCTTGAATAATTTCTGAAATTTTATTATCATTTTCTACCACTAAACTTCCACGGTTATAAATTCGAGTTAGCCAGTTGAAAACAATGGATTCTAGCCACTATAAAAAACGAAATAAATGAATGTATAAAACAATTTGAAATAAAACCTTTTTCAAATTATCCAAATGTGATTTATCAAAAATTCCTTGACAGGTATCGCGTACATATGCCGATATTCTTTCTTGTATCAACGAGGTAAGTGTATATCCTGCTAATCTATCTAATAAATTCATATTAGTTAAATGTTCATTAGTTTTATTGAATGCACAAATAAGCCTCTGACATCTACAATTATCTGTTTCCATTTCACAACCATTACATTTAACTTCATCTATTTCCTCTATATCATCTTCTTCCATGGCTTCAAGCGACTGATGGCTATTTACAAAAACTTTAAAAGAAATGCTGTAGAAAATATATATTACATCATTAAAATAGGCTGGTAATTGAGACAAAAGTGAGCTTCTAAAAAAATTGTTGAACTTTTCATTTTCACTTTGGGTATTATTATTTTCAAACTTAGAAAGTTCTTTTAAACGAGTTAACCGTTTTAAAATCTCCTGTATATCTTGATAAAATTTATGTAATTCTGAAACTGCTACTTGAAATTGAAAAAATACATATTCAGGATCTTTATTATTTTGAAAATGTGACCAAAATTTTGGCACAATTTCTTTTCGTAATATTTCATTAATTTCAATGAACACTAAATTGTAAATCGTTTCACTGAGATTAAAATTGTTTAACTTGTAAGCAACAAAATCAATTTCATCAATATTTAGTAATTCAGGAACATCAATCTAAAACAAATATCAAACCAGAGTTAATTTTAATCATTAATTTTTAAAATATACAATGTAGTTTAAAACAAAGGTAGCAGAAAAGTATATACTAACCTTTTTTTTTAAAATTGGGAATAAAATACAGATTTTTTCCCAAAGTAAATCAAGATCCATTTTATTTTATTTATTCAATTTTATATATCAATAAAAATTAGGTTCATATGGGTTTATGTGTTTATACTGGATTTATAAATCATAACGAAATTGACAGAACTTCACTTATTTGTGTACGCTGCTGGTTACCGGTTGCTCGGTTACTTGATGTTGTTTACTTCTTCAATTAAAACGTGCTGCCATTTGAGTAAATTTGCAATATTTACATATTATAAGGCATTAGTAGCATGGCAGTAGCATAGCAGTAGACTAGATAGTACAATGAACATACTGCGCTGCGCTAGGCATGCGCAATACCATTAATGGTATGATTTGTTTGTAAACATTGGCATGTAAATAAAAATTGCAAAACTAGTAAGTTGACATACTAACTACACACATATAACAACAAACAAATTTATGCAATTTAAAATTATTAAATTAAGTCAATCAAGCAGCTTGTATGTGGTCATTTTTTTTTTTTCATTTGCATATACATATGTAATTTTGTAAACTGTATTTAGTTTACGGCTTGTTCACTTATTAAATAACAAATACATTTTTTGTTTTTTTTTTCAATAATGAACTCAACCTAACCTTTTTATGAATAATCAAGAATAAAATTTGTTTTGTAAAGTTTAAATTAAGAACACCTATTTTATTTTTAGAAAATTTAACATTATACGCACTTTTTACGAGTCAAAAAACATTGAAATTAACATGAAACGTTTCGTTACTAAAACACCAGCAGAAGGCAACCCATCAAAAGTTCCAAAATGTGAGAATTCTGATTCTATAGAACATAATGATCTTGTAAAAAGTTTGAAACAAAATCGTGAAAATGAAGCTGATTCAGTATTGAATTTTAATTTTGTTAAGAGTAGAGTTCGCATTCTTTCCAAAGCTACAGATGTACCTGAAAACGCAAAAGGTGTTTTTTTTTATTTAATTTTTAAAATTTTATGAAATTAAAAACAATTTTCTTTCAAGGAATTCTTTATTGGATGTCAAGAGATGGTCGTGTCCAAGATAACTGGGCCTTCTTATTTGCTCAAAAGTTGGCACTTAAAAATAATGTACCTTTGTACTGCTGTTTTTGCTTAGTACCGAAATTTTTAGATGCAACTATTCGACACTATAAGTTTATGCTGGAGGGTCTTAAAGAGGTAGAAAAAGAATGTAATGAATTAAATATTCAATTCCATTTGTTGATTGGGCATGCAACCGAAACTATACCAACATTTTTAAAAAAATATGGAATAGGGGGAATTGTTTGTGATTTTAGTCCTTTAAGAGTTCCAATCAAATGGTGCGAAGATTTAAAAAATAAATTACCTACAAATATTCCTTTAACTCAAGTAGATGCACATAACATAGTTCCAGTATGGGAAGCATCTGACAAACAAGAATATGCAGCAAGAACAATTAGAAATAAAATTAATAGTAAATTAGATAAATATTTAACAGAATTTCCACCATTAATTAAACATTCTTTTAAAAGTGAAATTAAAAAATTACCGGTTGATTGGGATAAAGCTTATAAATCTCTTGATGTTAATATGTCTATTGACGAAGTTCAATGGGCAAAACCGGGTTATAATAACGCCTGTAAAGAATTAAAAAGTTTTTGCGAAAAACGCTTAAGATTTTTTAATGATAAACGCAACGATCCATTAGAAAATGCATTATCAAACCTTTCACCATGGTTTCATTTCGGTAAATTTTTATAAAATAAAAACTAATTTGATTATAAGTGAATATACATATTTTGAAAATATAGGACAAATATCGGTACAAAGAACTATACTTTGTGTAAAAATGTATAAAAAGAAATATCCTGAATCTGTAGCAGCATTTTGTGAAGAAGCTATTGTACGACGAGAATTAGCTGATAATTTTTGTTTTCACAATAAAAATTATGATAATCTTGAAGGTCTCGCTTCCTGGGCTTTAAAAACATTAAATGACCATCGAAAAGATAAACGAGAATACATGTATTCTAAAGAAGAATTAGAATTAGGTAAAACGCACGATGATCTTTGGAATTCAGCTCAAATTCAGTTAGTTAAAGAAGCAAAAATGCACGGATTTCTGAGAATGTATTGGGCTAAAAAAATTCTTGAATGGACAGAAACACCAGAAATGGGTCTTGAAATCGCAATTTATTTAAATGATAAATATAGCTTAGATGGACGAGATCCAAATGGATATGTTGGTAAGATTTATATAATAAAAATTTAAAATTAAAATTTAAAAAATCAAAATCTAGGTTGCATGTGGTCAATCGGTGGAATTCATGATCAAGGTTGGTCTGAACGTGCTGTATTTGGTAAAATACGTTATATGAATTATGCAGGTTGTAAAAGAAAATTTAAAGTCGATGAGTTTGTTGCAAGATACGGAGGAAAAATGTTTAAGAAGAAATGATAAATATTTTTAAAGCATTCGACGTTGTTTAATAAATTTATTTCAATTATTGTAGTTAACATCATACAAAATATATAAAAAAAACTTAATCTAATTGAATAACTTTTTTTACAAAAGAAATATTAAAATAATACCATAAAGTAACATATAATATAGAGTATTCACGTAGAGTAAAATTTTTTTACCAATTTTTTTAAAAAATATTTTTCGTTTTTACTCAGTACTCAAAAATTATTCTCATAACAACTATTTTTACTTAAAAATTGAGAATAATTTGTTTTTAAACTCATAAATAAAAAAAAATTCTTCTCAATTTCTTGTTAGTATTTATTCATAAATAAAAAAAAATTCTTCTCAATTTCTTGTTAGTATTTATTAATATACCTTTAAAAAACTATATGAAGGGTATATACATACATACATACATACATATTTATTTTTATACATTATTCTTCTTATTCCATATAAAAGTATGAAAAGCTAAATCTATACTGCATGCATAGTGTATAGGTATATTAACACATATAAAATATTTAAGGTCTTTTTACTTTTTTTTCGTTACTTTGATTTGAAATTAAAAAAACTAAATAGAGATTTTACATCTTTTATTGATGCATGTGTGAAATATGAAATTAAAACAGCTAAGTGTATTTTTCGTTCTTCTTGTAAATCAAAATAGAAAAATTTATTTTCATATTTATTATTTGTAACTTTTGATATTAATGTTGAATGAATGTGCGACAGCAAGTTTATTATTAAAAGTTGTATGGCTTGTAAAATCATAAATAATCTTATCATTTTAATAAGTATATATAAGAATTTTACGTTTAAGAAGAATTTAGTTCGTTATTTTGATTGACTCAAATTTTTTTTTCTACTTGATTGAAGTTAAAATAAAAAAAGGGTTTTGTTTTTGAAACGCCTAACATATTAAAACACTTCCTATTATTAGCACCCTGATCACATATGACGGCCCTAACATTAATACCTAAATTAAAAGCTGCACCTAAATTAATATATAAAATGTTTTTAAGATCTTCGCCACTAATGCCCTTCTCTGTGGCATAAAAACTAAGAACATACTTCCAATTATGTACTAATCCCCTTAGGAGAAAAACACAAACGTATTTTGCAACGCTTTTCGTTCTTTTAAAGCTATAATCCGAAAAACCACTAATTTGATCCAATGCACTATTATAGTTAAGATCCCTTCTAATACTAATTTCATCGAAAACTAATACTGCTTCCTTTTCAAGAGAATTTTTATTTGAAAATATAATCCCTAATTCATTAATATTCTTTTCATTAAGACCTACATTTAAATATTTAATAGGGATCCACCTATTAAGGGAACTAAAATGGGGTAAATTTAACTTTATCGCATTCTTTAAAAATAAATAACCTTTTGGAGAACTAAAATGTATATTTAAAGCTACCTTTTTTTCATCTTTTGACCATATCTTTCCATTTTTGAAATTCATTTTTAAAAAAGTTTTGGCATCGTTTGCTAAATGAGACTGCCTATCAATTGTATTAGATAAAGAATCCTGCTTTTCCTTTTTTATTTTTAATTGTAATTTCCTATTCTGAATTTTTAAAGATATAATTTTTTTTTTTAAATAAACATTTTTTTTTTTTATATGACCTAATGTTTTATGACATGTGGAAAATTTTTTAAAATAAAAATTTTCTTTTTTCTGGAATTTTAAACAATGCCTACAAAAATTAATCGACAATTCATTTGGAGACACCGTTCGAATGTTTTCTAAGGGTACTTTTAAATTTTCTAGATTTTTTTGACTATAAACTTTAATATTTGAGTTATTATTAAATGTTTTAGAAAAAATATTTTCTTTATTAAAATTTGAAAACTCTTTTGACTGAAAGTTTAAATTAGATAGTGGAGTTATAGGATTGATTTCAATATTATTATGTGGCAAACACAAACTTGGAAAAGCTCCCTTTTTTAGTTTTCTCCCTAAAAATTTTTTCTCGAAATGGTCTTCGCAAATAAATAATTTTTTTGTTTTTAAATTTTCTATACTTACACTACATGCCGATACCCACATTTCGAATAAATTTTTCTCTTTTGGAAATTCATACAGCCTACCGTCAAAATTACGTCTACTTCTATTGCACACTATGCAAGGGGTACCATTCTTACGGTAATCTGCTTTTACGTCCTTAAACATTCTTCATTTAAAACATGCATAAAGAAAATGAAGGAATGACAAAAGGAATAAGCAGAGAAAATAGATATTTCTGACAATGCGGAATATATCTATCAGGCCGAATTTGATGTTCAGAATTTAACCAAATTTAAGTATATTTATAAAAAAAAGTTTATTATTTTATAATAATACATCAAATACATAATAATCATAAGATTATTACATAAAAGACATAAAGTATTATAATATTTTTCAGAAGATTAATAGACAAAATTTTTACATGGCTTTATAAAAATATACCGCATTGTTTCAGATGAAGAAAATTAGAACGTATAAAAATGCAAGGTGTTTCATGAGTAAAATATTTTTTATTCCTAAATACATGTAGCAATTAAGTTTATCTTTTAAAATTCATAATCCAAATTTTTTTTTACATGTATGTAGGTACATACATATTATTATGATTACTATTTCTAATGTAACATCTTGCATGATAAGTTATAAGAAAAATGCAATGAAATTTAGAGAAAAGCTATAGTAAAAGCAATAAGCTATGATGTGACAAGTTATACCTCGTAATTACACGAAATTTTGCGGGATATGAAAAAAAAATTTTAACTGGAAATTCAAATTTTGTAAAAAAAAAATTTCGTAAAAATATGTAATTCCTTTAATAGTGATAACTTGTCATGTAGCGAATGTTATTTTTCTCTTTTAATTGCTTTTGTCTAAAATATAATACTTATTCTAATAGAAAATTTATAAATTAATACTTACATGTAAATTTTGTTCCTCAATTTTTTTAATTCAAATTTTAATACTTAATAATATGTTCATAACAAAATAAACACTTGTAACAAAATAAACACTTGACACTTTTAAAAATGCGCGCCTTTATTAAATTGATTATAATTCTTAATATCAAAATAAGAATACATAAAAAATACATCAAAAAAAAAATAGAGAAAAATATCACATAAAAAAAGTTACATTACAAAAAAATATGTACACACATACATTTTTCTTAACATTCATAAAAATATGCATAAAAATGTAAATATGTCAATATGTACATACATATACATTTACTCTTCATATAATATCATAATACTCAAATTATGAAGAATTTTTTTTTTTCTAGAGCTTAAAAAAAACTCTTCTCAATTTTTAAGTAAAAATATTTGAGTTTTAAAATGAATTTTGAGTGTTGAGTAAAAATGGGACGGGATATTGAGTAAAATGGGACGGGATTTTTAAAAAGAAATGACTAACGAATTTTGTTCTACGTGAATACTCTATATATATGTTACTTTATGATAATACATGAAAATATAATAAAATACATTGTAAAAAATATCACAAACAATAAATTGCGAATTATTTTTTCTTTTCTTCAATATTTATTTGTTTTATTAAATTTCCGACTTCTTTAACAATTTCTTCATTATTAATTTGTACTTGCGTTAATAAATTTTCAATAATTCTACCTTCCTCTTCACTGTCGATTCCAAATAAAATGTTTGAATTTTTAGATGTATTAGCATGATTGTTTTGATTAAATGTTGATTTTTTTAAATTATTAAATTGCTTTTTAAATTGCGTTTTGTCATTTCGATTCTTACTTTTACTAGGTTTAGGGGAACCACAATTTTGAACACTCTGAATGGTTGGTTCATTACAATGATTCCCCCTATTAAAAAAATTGTCTTGTGAACAATCAACTGTACTATTTTTGTCTATGACCATAAATTTTAATTGATTTTGTAAATCTTCAATTCTTTTCTCAGCATTTGGTATAATCTCTTCCATTAAACTTAAGTTTTTCATTCTAAGTTCAGCTAGTTCATTTTTACATTTTTCCAAGTCACATTCTAGAATAGAATTTTGTGATAGAGCATATTGCAATTGTTGATCTAATTGTTCTGCGTCCAGTTGCGGTCTATTTGTTTCTAAATCTCTTAAAGAGGAACATATTGCTTGCATTTCTTCCAAATTTTCGGATTTGTTGTGTACTTCATTTCTCAATGAACTATTTTCTATTTGTAGTATTTCTAATTGACCACGTAATTGTTCAGCATCACAACTTCGACTTAGATGATAATCATTTTCATTATTTTCAAAATTTAAATAAATTCTATTAATATTAAAAGCAGCTACTGGTTTACGACACTGAGGGCATGACGAAGAGCTGAAAATGATATTTTATCATGTATTTGATAAAACACGTAAAGTAATTCAATTTGAATGATTAGATAAAAAATAAAAATATATATTATAAATAAAATTTAGAAGTTTTTTTAAAAAAAACTTACCGTTCCAACCATGATATGATACATTCATAATGAAATATATGTCCACAAAGTGTTGCTCTTATATCCGAAACTATATTATAATTTTCAGAACAAATAGAACAAGAAGCTTGCATCTTTAAAATTACCACATTTAAATAACTAAAAAAAAATCTCTGAAAAAAGTACACAAAATAAAATAATTAAAATAGGACAATTTGACTTGATAAAATAATTAAATGTACATTGTATTGTACAAGAGATAGAGAAATATGTCAAGTCAATATATTAGCAAATACATAGTAATAAAAAAAAATATTTAAATGTCTAAACAAGCGATGCGCGTAAACACGATCGTTAAAATTTTCTTCGCGTTACATTTAACTTTTCAGCAAAACATTTTTGTTGTGATAATTCAAATTAAAATGAAGATAATCAGTTGTTTTAATTAAAATTGGAAAAGTTCAAATTCGAAAATAAAACTTTTAACATAGTATATAATAGCTATTGGTTAAATATGAGTTATGAAGGTAAACTCTTTTTTAAATTAAATTGAAGATATACCATGAAGATCTTTTTTTTTTTTTCAAATTATTGTTAAAACTTGTTATTTCATAGTTCTTCACTCCAGTGGTGGTTACATATGCAAAAAAAAAAAAATGCCTACATGGCCAATAAAAATTCTTTACATTTTCTATACTAAAAAAAAATTTCCCTACAAAAATCGAGCTTTAATATACCCTTAATATTAACAACAAAATTAACATATCATTAAACTTCAAATTTTAAACAGAAAATAAATAAATTTCTAGAAAAGTAAAATAGAAAAACTGCTAAAAAATGCCATATATTTGAATAATAAAAATAAAATATAAAAGTTTTAAATATTTTCTGTTTTATAAAAGTTTCTTTATTTTTATAAATTTATGCATTTTGGTATGAATCTATATATTTTTATAAAAATCCCTACATATTGTTAATTTTAAATTAATTTTAAATCCCTACGTAATAGTAATTTAGTGTTTTTCAGATAATTGAATTATCGTTTTTATAATATCGAGCATAAAGCATATTTAAATATGAACGTTAATATATGAAACGCATTTATTTTATTATAACAATTTATACAAATAGTGTGGTAAAAACTATATTTTATTTATTTTATTAAATATTTACAAAAATAAGTTGTCGCTGCAATTTAAAAAAAATTATGCAAGCAAACATTCAAAACGCAACCATAAATTTTTAATATTTTTATAAACGCAACACTTAACAGTCAACAGGTTGATAAATTTTGACATTTATGCAGTCAAGTTTCGTATTTGGTTGCTAATATCTGTTTATTGTCGTCTCTGTTTTGTTTTGTTATTTATTAAATTTTTTTTTTGTATTTTTGTAATAAAAATTTATTTATAAATATATTATTTAATAAAAATGTTTAGTTTATAAAAAGTAATTTAAATCTCGGTATCTAATAATAAATAACTAATAATTTTTGTTTTAATTTATTTATATTTAAAACAATCAAACCCTTTATTGTGCCTTATGTTCTTTTAATAAAAGATACATCATCATTAAAAAATGTTTGGGTGTTTCCCAGATTTTCATCGTAGATGTATTAATATATGGATAATTTTTTGGCAAATAATTAAAATAGTAAATGGCGAAACTTCTTTAGATCTAGGAGATACATATTCTTACATAGGATGTTTTGAAGCAAATATGCAATTATTACAACAAACTGCAGTCTTTGCAGGAAGTGTTAACCAATGCATTGAGATTTGTGAGCTCACATTTTTCCGGTAATTATGCGTGATAATTATGTATAAGGCTCTTTAATTATATTTTATGTTTATCAATGTAATGATATATATATATGTAACGTATAACAATGTATTAAAATAGTATTATTTTAATTATCTTAGAGGCATGGTCAAAATAAAGTACATAAATATTTATTTTACAATTCACTAAATCAATATTGAAAATATAATTGCACATTTTCAGAATTAAACTATTTTGTAAAATGTAAACAAAATTTTATAGTTTAAAAAAAAAATTATAACAATAGAAAATTTAATAAAACTAGGGTTTTTAATAATGAAAAAATTCAAATTTTTAAATTTTTTCTGAAATTAAGTATTGGAATTGTTTTTTATTAGTATGACATGGCCATGTCTATGATTTGGCTTATTTTAATTAAACAATAATTATATTTCAAGGTATGCAGTTCTGTCCCCTGGTGATAAATGTACATGTAGTAATAGATTAGATGCCCCTGAATTAGACAGAACCATTTGTAATACACGATGTAGTAGAAGAAAAACTCAAATATGTGGGGGTATTGGAGCACAAAGCTATTATACCACCAACTGTGAGTACTATGTACATAATATGTATATTACCGTTAAATATAACAATACTACATTTTATTTTGTATAATTTTATTTTATTAATATGCAAAATGTTTAAACTTTATTTTAGTGTCAGGATTTCCTAAAGATTTACAAATAGTAAATAAATCTGAAAATAGTATAGTACTTCAATGGGAAAAATCAAGACAACAAGTTCAAATGACAAGCTTTGTAATTAAAGCTATTGTTACAAAAACTTTTGCTACATACGCTATTTTAAACAAATTAGAATGGACTGTTGACAGAAACGAAAATCATTTTGAATTAAACAGTTTGCATCCGGGAACAAAATATAATATTTCTGTAAATGCATTGTGTGGAACAGAAGATTGTGGTAGTGCATATATTGTTGGAGAAACGGAAATTGGAGGTATATTTAATTAAGAAAAAGAAAAATAAATTATTAATGTATATTATAATTATTATTAGATCCGGATCCCCTACCGCGTGAACCAAAAATCGTTAACAGGACTGAAACTACTTTAACTGTAGAAATGTATATAAATCTAAATACGTATATAATTTAAAATATTTATTTTAATAAAAATATTTTCAGACTACCTGCAATAAATAACAATGGGCCAATATCTTTTTATCGGATTGTTGTACAATTCATAGATGATATTATTGATCAGGAATTTAATGAAGAGTTATTGGGAAATTATAATACATCTCGTTTAGATGGAATACCATATTATATAACAGCTGAATTGCGATATTCTGTAATACTGCTTTTGTTTTTGTTTATATTGAATATCTAATTTTTTAAAATTTTTTATAGCAGAATAAATCATTAGATTTTCATGTTGGCGATGGTTTTAATTATCGATTATTTTATAATGCGCCATTACCACCGAAGGCTCATGTTCATATTATTTTAGGAATTGTTAGTTCTTATAATGGAATTACAAAAATAAAGTATGCTCAAGCGACTCACGAACAACATAATCCTTTGGGGATAATATTTTATGACATGATTGGTAAAGATTTAATTGTAAATAATTAAAAAATATATTTATTTTATTTTTTTTAGATGATCAACAACCTTCACAGTTTGCATTAACTGTAGCATGCATAATTTTTGGAATTTTAGTTGTTTTTAGTATAATTGCATATGGAATATTACATTTTAATACCCGAAATCGTCGGCAACGATTATCAGATACTCATGAATTAACTGTTCAAAATACAACACTTGAAGCGGTTTGCTTTATTTTTTAAACATAATTCTATTTAATTTTTAATATAAAAATTTACAGGAAAATAGTGCATTTACATCTGATGAATACGCTAAGGGTAATTTTAAAACGCAGCTAAATTGCATGATTGATCTTTTAGAAAATACTCAAAAATTTCCTAGAAATGCTCTTCGTTTAAATGTAAACAACTTGATTGGTAATGGAATATTTGGAGAAATTGTAACAGGAAAATTGTACACTGATTCGAACACATACAATTGTCAAGTTCACGTTATATCCGGTAAATATTTAAAATAATTTATAAATCTAGAGTAAATAATTTTTTGTTTTGTTGTAGATGATATGGAAATACCAAATCAAAGTCAATTTCTTAAAGATTTTAATCAATTGATAAATTTAATGCCTCATGATAAGTTTTTAATGTTTTATGGAGTAAGTGCTACACCAGATTGGTTTTACGTTATTTTTGAAAATTTACCAGTAGGACTTAAAACGAAATTAATTGAAAGTCGTATACCGCACAGCATGGATAATTATCGTTTTTCTGCCTTTTCTGAAGAATTGGCAATTGAATGGATTTATGAAATTGCCACAGCTCTGGAATATTTAGAAGCTAATAAAGTTTTTCATAAAAATTTAACTTCTTATTGCATATATTTGACGGAAAATGAAGAAATAAAAATTAATTTATTTGGAGCAATTGCTAGTAATGAAACAGGAAAAGCTATTGATACTGCGCGTTGGTCAGCACCTGAAGTTATTAGATTTCAACATTATTCAACAAAAGCTGATGTTTGGTCTTTTGCTTGTGTTGCATGGGAAATATGTACTCTTGGTGCAACTTTATATACAAATTTAGCATCAGGAGATCTGTTTCCCCAAATAAAAAATGGTTTAAGGCCAGAACAACCACCGTTTATATACAATGATTTATATCAAATATTTTTAAACTGTTGGCAAATTGAACCAAATGAAAGACCAGAATTTGAGGAAATTGCATTTAATATCCGGCAAATATTAACTTCGCCAAGGCATGCGTTATCTTTTGACCGACAAGAAGGTTTAATAATTCCATATTATTTACCATTATTAGAAATTCAAAGTTATGAATAAGTTTTTTTAATGTATTCATAAAATCAAACCACATCCACTTTATTGGAAATTGCGTTTGTTAATTAAAAAAAAATTAAAAAAAACTAATTATTGAAAAAATTTTAAAAAATGTGAACATTTTTCGGCTCAATATTGTATATATATATAATATACAATTTATCTCTTATTAGTTATATAAATTAATTTTATATATTAGAATTTAATCAAATAGTTTTTTTTTTAATTTTATTTTACTATATAAAAAATTGTATTATTTTTATAAAATACTACGTTAAAATTTCAAAAAAAATTATAGTTACATATTTTCAATATTTTGCACCATAAACATATGTACAAAAAGCTGTAAACTGTATTGATATATATTTTTTTATTACGTGACGATATTAACATTCCATTAAAATTTGTAGGATATCTTTATATTACAACATTCGAATAATAAACAATTATTTTTTTTCTTATAATTTATCTTTACTTTTTCTTTACACCTTAGTGGTAAACAATGTAACATTTAGAGTAAAGATGTGCCTTAGACTTTAAGCTGTAAGCCTTTATAAAATACATATATAAATATATAATTTTATTTAAACCTAGTCTTTAGCAGATATTTTTGATTTAGTAATAATGAAAAAAAAAAACTTATTAGAATAAAAATAAATCAAAAAACCCTCACAAAAATTGTTTTTAATTTCTAATCTAAAAAAGATAAATAAAATGCTATCGTGTAGTTGCTAATATATACATACATACATATATGTATATATTTAAAATTAAAATAGAAAACAAATTAAAAAAAATCTTTATATTATTTAAATTATCGTATACTTATATACGTTGAGATGGTAACGAATAGTTGGAGGAACTGAACTTGTATCGTGTTTTCTTTTAATTCCTGAATTTTAACAAGAGCAACATATTTTGGCCTAGCAGTATATAAATATATCATCTTCACTAAAATTTAAAATAATGGTTTCTTTTTTAGAAAAAATGACTAGAGAAAATTAAAATATCGGGGAAAAGCCCAAAAAAATACCACCAACATTTATTTAAAAAATTTTATTTCACTTTCAAGTTTCAACTACTATCAGCCTTCAAGGATAATATGAAGTGTTGTCGTATAGTGTTTATTTTCTAGTATTCTTAAAAAAGGTAGAAGAATACCCCTAACCATAATCAAAAATTATACATATATAGATAAAGCAAGTAGAACAAAAAATCTCTCACTATATTTTGTGAAATCCAATGCCCCACGAAAGAGAAAAAACGATATTATACATTTGTAAAAACATATACCTTTCTCATCCTACACATTGTTTTATATTATTATTATTTTTTTAAAAAAAAAAAGAAAAAAATAGTAAAAAAAAGTTTAGAGTTGGTAAATTCATTTTATTTTTTAATGAGTTTGTGTGTTTCAATGTAACACTGATAAAACCAAATGCCAATGTATGTATATACATATAATAACTACTGGCTTAACTAACCAAATATAAATAATACACTTTATTATGTATGTATGTATAAATATTTATTTTTTTAATTTTCAATCAAATTTATATTCATTAACCTACGGTGACCATATTTCTTGAAAGTGAATGTGGTACAGAAAAAATATTTTTTTATATAAACACATATAAAGTATTTTTTGAACATAAATTTATTTGAATTTAATAAAAATTTAAAAATAGTCAACAATTCATTCGACTAACTATATAAAAAAGAACATAAGTTATATGTTATACCGTTACAACAGTATAATAAATTCAAAATAATATAATTAAATAATAAAAAATTTAATAAAATTGAATGTTTAACAACATTCAAATTCATAGATATTTTTCGGCAGAATTTATCTTTTTCAAAATCTGATCATTTTTTATAATATTGCCATAAAAACTTTCACAATCATTAGAAAAATGGCATTTCACAATTAGTATTGCTTTTAACGATTCTACTGTAGAAAACTGTGTTTTTTCGGAAGTCCAGATATTATTAACTAAAAAAAAACTCTCTGTGGCTGTATTTGTACCTGGCAAACACAACGAATATTCTTCCAATTTTGAAACGTTATTAAAAGGAACGCGTTCACTCTCATAATGCTGAAACATTTCTACCCATCTCATATCTGTTGTAACATTATTTTCAGTCCAATAATTTATTTTCGTTTCAGTTACAAATATATCGATTTTCTAAAACTACCGGGTAAACAAAACTAGAAACTTTTATAAAAATAAATTTTTTAAAGATTTTGAGTTTTGATTATTGTTTGGAAATAATAATTGAAAATCGATATATTAATAAATTGCATTAAATCGTAATATTAGTGAAACGAATTAAATGTGGTACAGTTTACAATGTGGGACGTATGTTCAAAATGTTGTACTGTACCACACAATGTGGTACGTATGGTCACCGTACATTAACCTCTTTACGTATTGAAATAATATAGAAATAATAAGAGCAGACAAACGAATTTGTTTTTTGCTTTCAAATGACTTTTTTAGAATAGACTAAATTTAGGAACTTTAACAGAATGAAAATTGGATATTTAGTGTGTACAATTAAAATTCCGTACATCGTATATAAAATTGAATACTTGTTGAGAAATAAAATTAAATAGATGAGATGGGAAAAGTAAAATAATATCTGGAAAATTTGGTTTAATTAAAAAATAAAAACACAATCAATTTAAAAATTCAATTTTAATTTTTTATTTTTAGAAAAAGGAAAAGGCCGAATTGAAGTTATATAATAAATAAAATGAATAACGTTCAATTTGGCATAAAAAACACTTTAAAAAAATGAAATTAAAAAAATTATAAACATGTAGCTAGGTACTATGTTGTATAAAACTATAAGAATAAAACAAAGGTAAAACTATAATTCTAGTAAAACATAACCAACCTAATATGTAATAAAATAAACAAAAATAAATTATTTAATATTTTTTATTGTTTAACAAAAGCTGATCAACCTGTTCCACTTCAAGATTCAATGCTCTGGTGACAAGTTGAAGAGTGTGGAAAAAAAAGATAAATTAGAAATTTTTAAACATTTTAAATGAATAAAAAGATAAATTAGAGTAAAATTTTAATTTTATGGCTCTGTATAAACTATTGAAAACCTAATCTACTAAAATTTTGTTGAGAAATTAATAATTTATTAGTTAAAATTTATGAAAATAAAACGACAACTTACCGCTCAAATTAGAATTTTTCTTTAATAACTTTTTGGCTTTAACTTTTTAACCCCTTTGAAACTAGCAACCGCAATGTAATACGTAATTTCACAATGAAACGGCAAGCCACCAAGGGTTAAAATATAAAACCCCAGCCATTGAAAATAATAATATGAAAAAATTCTTTACACCATCTTTCAGTGTTTTTTTATCCCGTATGACTGTAGGTCAAAGGGTATAATAAATTTGCCATTACGTTTGTGACGCAAAGACGCAAAGAAGAAGAGGGGGTAGATATAGATTCAAGTGTAGGGATCGGATCAGAATCGGGAAATAAATTGATTTAGTTATGTATGTCCGTCCGTCCGTCTGTCCGCACGATAACTCAAAAACTAAAGAAGCTAGGATCTTGATATTTTCGGAAATTCGGTTTTTTGCAATAGCCGTCATCGATATTTAAATCCAGCCATATTGGTCCATGGGTTCGGGTAGCTGCCATACAACTTCTTTTTTCAAATGAGCATTTCTCTGTACCTATTACAGCTGCGTGTCTGAAATTTTGCCAAAAGTAATTAGTGTTTATAATAATGATATAATGTTTATATAACGGTCATATGGGTATCCCAGAGTTGACAGAGTAAGTCTACACTACTACACTCTTCCTCGTTTTAACATAAAATCATATTAAAATATAAACACATTTAAATGAATACAAACATAAATTAAACGTTTTAACATAAAATCATATTAAAATATAAACACATGTAAAACATAAATTTCAATACACTTGACTTGATCAACACGTCTATTGATCATATTGTATATTAAAAAGTTTATATAATTTTTGGTGTTGCCATATTGAAAGACTAATGTAATTTCCTAATTTATCAACATATAAGATTTTAAAAACTTACATATAAAAACTTTAAAGAATTACTTTTTCTAAAAGTTATGTAAGATTTGGAAATTATTTTTTGAATATATAAAATATTTAAAGTATAACTTATATTATAATTTAATTATAATTCATATTATAATATAACTTATATTATATAAATATTATAATTTAAAATATAAAATATTAATACAACAACGAAAACTATTTGTTAAAATTCTTAAAACTACTAATCAGTTATAAATTTATAAAATATATTTTTTAATTTTATTTTATGATTTAGAGCATTTTGGTAAGATAAAAATTTTTATTTTTAAAAAATTTGAGTACCTAGTTTCCTTCTAATTTAACTAAATTAGCTTAACTAAACTGATACGCGTATTTCGTCTACTACTTGCAGACTTCTACAGTGTTTTTACTCGAATGACTAATCAGTTTTACTAATCAGTTTTAAATTTCTAAAAAATTAAAATTGATGTTTTTTTTAAATATTCAAGTTTTAAAAACTTAAATTAAAAAAAAATTTATTTTTTAATCATACAAATGATATGGCAATATTGCATTCAATTACATACACATCTTCATAAAAAAAAAAAAAAATTAACTCAAATATTGTACGACGATATTAATAGTTTGATACTTGGTTAAATGGTTTGATACAAAAAAAAAAAATTCTATATTGGGTATAAAAAATTATAACATAACTAGTAAATAAGTTTTATTTGAAAAAAGTAATAAAAAATAAAAGAAAACAGAGGTTATTTTTAAAATTTTTCTATTTTATCATTAAAATTTAATAATCTTATTATTTTTATATATGATACATATTTTTTGATACCTAGAAAAACTATAAAGGCAAACTCTATGAATAGTGTAAAAAAGCATTAGTGAGAAAGAGATAGCATATGGGGCAATGGTTTTAAGAAAAAATTTAGAGAATTCTTATTGACATTTTTTGTTCTACTTGCTTTATCTATATATGTATAATTTTTGCCATAATAGACATATGAAGTCATATGAACTTTCGATAAATATTCAATATGATTACATTTGATATAAAAAATCATATCCCTAACTAAAATAGTCATAACCAATCATACGCATAAAATGTCAAACATAAACATTTAATTATTAAAAATTTATGTATTTACCTGGTTATGTTTGATTTTGGAATTTTTTATATTTATATTTTGAAATATGTATGATATCATAAGATATGTACGCTTCCTTTCGTATGCCTATGACTTGACGAATGATTTCTTAATGATATCGAATGATGGCTATGACCACGACGTACGTCGAATGATGGCTATGACCACGAAGATATTGTACGTCGTGGCTATGACTATTATAGTTAGTTATATGAAAATCAGACAATCGTACAGAATCATATGATATCATATTACATCATACGACTATTCTAGATACGGGTAATACCTATGATTTAACGAATGATTTCTTAATGATATCGAATGATGGCTATGTCTATTATAGTTAGTTATATGAAAAGTCATACAATCGTAAAGAATCATATGATATCATATTACATCATACGACTATTTTAGATAGGGGTAATGGCTATGATTTAACGAATGATTTCTTAATGATATCGAATGACGGCTATCATTATATAATTAGTTATATACAATCGTACAAAATCATATGATATCATATGACATCATATTACTATTATACTTAGGGATAATATCTTTTGTTACATGTCTAGTTATAAATATTTCATAAAAGTATATTAAAATAATGACATTTCATAATCTTTTTATATAATCATATAGGATATATAATCAAAAAAAATATATAGTTCCATTTAAATTATTGTACAATGACGTTTGAACAGAATTCTTTCTGTCATATTTTACAAATATTTTAAAATAATTATTTCAGTTAAATTTTTTCACCTTCCGTTCGGTAGACGTGTTTTTTAAATTATAAATTATTTATTTTGTGTTAATATAAAATTTAACTGTTTATGTGATTGAATAAGTAATTATAAACAAATTTATATTGTAATCACTGCAAATGTATTTATTTAATAAATTCAGAAATTCAAATAAATAAAATACATATGTGTATTTATAACTAATTATTTATTTTACATTTAATTTATAAAACTTTATTAAAATTTTTTAGTTAGTTTATAACACTTGAGATTTTGTGACACATAGTGCTGTACAGTATTTCACTAATCACTCATTTTTTTTCTAATTCACCTACTGCTTCAAACACCATCTAGGTTATATATATCATTAAAAAAAAATTATCATTAGTGACATTTAAAATAAAAAAAAATTTCAAACAAGTGAAAAATTAGTATTTTTGCCATCCGTCACGTGAATTTTTTGCCCAAAATCAATACTTTAATTGTATAATTTTATTTTTAATTTTCCTCATAATTAAAGGAAAATTTGAATATATTTTATATTTCTAGTTTATGATAGTGAGTAATATTAAATACAATTATTTAAATATAAAGAATTCAAATTATTTTTTTCTAAAATTTTAAGAAAAAAAGTGTTGTAATATAAATTTTATCTACTTATAAAAAGTTATATGTTAATGTGTGAGAAATTTCGTATTAGAAAAAATAATAAAAATATTTTAAATAAATGTTTAAGAAAAAATATATTAATTAAAAATAAACAACATAATATTAAAAACAAAGATATATTTGAAAAAGTTCCAAGAAAAAATATTAAAATAGTTCTTGTCATGTGACTGTCAAACTTTTTTTTTTCATAAACAGCTGACCAAAACAAAAAAAGGATAATTTTATTTTTTTATAAATTAATAGCATAGAAATATCATGATATAAATTTCATAAAATGGAAAAAATTCTTTTTAATATATATTAATTATTAGGTCTATGTAAATTACAGTAAATATTTTAGATATTAATAATGTAACAAAGTTTTATCCACGTACCTACCAAAAAAATTTTTTTTTAGTTACATATTGTATTGTAAAATATGTATATGTACATATAATAATTTTCTATCTGGTTTTATATTATAATATAAATATAATTAATAACTAAATTAAGATATGTATATACTAGTAATTGTTCTACTTTTTTTTTTCTAATTTATTTATAATTTAAATTAATTTAACTAGTAACATTTTAATTTCTTTATTAATATTATTTATTTAATATTTTTATAAAATGAAAGATTTATAGATATGTGTAATAAAATTCACTTAAACTCTGTTGTCTAATGAAAGATTGATTAGGACGATTCCCATCAAATTAAGGAAGTTAAAGAAAGTTATTTGTTATCGGCTGTGAAATGTCTAATAAAATTTAATGTCCTTAAAAAATTCTCTAAATATCTAATAATATAATAATAGTTAGATTATAGATAAATAGTTTCTATAATTAATTAATTTTTAATATACCTAATTGATTAATGCATTTTGTTCTTTTAAAATGTTAGAATATACTTATAGTATTATATTTTATATAGAGTATACTTAATTTATATACTTTCGTTTACCTTCATAAGTTAATTTTAATTTTTACACATCATTATATAAGCTTTTTACTTCAAATTAAATAATTTTATTCTGGTGCAAATAAACTAACTTGTTGCAAGGATTAAAATCTATTTTAAAAATTGAAAACTTGCGCAATAAAAAATACTATTTATTATATTAAAAAAAGGAAATCATTATATTTTTTTTATTTATTAATTAATTTTTCATCGGTCCTTGAAAGAATATTCGATTTAATACACTTTTAATTCAAATATTCAAGAATAGTTTTATGAAAGTTTTTAAAAACTCATTATCCAATAGAATATAATATTTTATATACTATTTTAATTATAAAAAATATGTTTTATCCTTAATAGGATTTAAAAATCTTAAACTGGAAAAACATATTAAACATAACGTTAAAAGTAGAAAAAAGTTAAAATTTATTTAAGAAAAATTTAATTATATTGCCAAAAAATTATGTATATTTATTAAAAAAATAAACATAAATTTAATAAATTTCTATATGTATTTTTAAATTTTTATATTCTAAATCAATTTAACAAAGTAAAGTAATAAAACTTTTTAAAGTTATTAAAATTGAAATTATAATTCTTCTTTTATAGAATTTTGCATTTTTTATTTAATGTATTTATTAATTATATAACTAATAAAATTAATAACACTTAAAAATCATACAAATATTGTTGTAATCCTTTAAGCGTAAAGTCGCTTGTCCTTTTTTAATTATTAAATGGAAAAATTTCCTTTGAAAATTAGAATTCGATAACAAGGTCAACTATAAATTTCAAAAATATTAATTACACGTTATTTTTTATGACTTAAATGATACTTTTATGGATATTTATAAAGTAATTCTAATAATAAATAATAATATAATTTTTATATTATTTTCCTTTTTTTGAATTTATATCAACTTTTAACTAGTAGTTTTATTTTAGTTTTAAGAATGTTTATGACTTAATTTTTAAAACAAAATTAAAAAAAAAATTTTTTCTCTTTTTTTAGAAAATTTTTGAATAATTATGTCTGAGTATTGGTTAATTTCGGCACCCGGTGACAAAACCTGCCAGCAAACATGGGAAACTATGAACAATTTGACTAATAAACAGAATAATCTTTGTGTAAATTATAAATTTCATATTCCAGATCTTAAGGTAAGATAAGTTATAATGTTGAAGTTTGTAAGATAAAAATTTAATTTATACTGAATATATTTTAATACTTCCTAATTAAATTAAACGATTTTAAACCAATTAAAAAATATATATAATTATTTAAGGTTGGTACTCTGGATCAATTAGTTGGTTTATCTGATGATTTAGGTAAACTAGATACCTATGTTGAACAAATAACAAGAAAGGTAGCATCCTATTTGGGGGAAGTTCTTGAAGATCAACGTGATAAATTGCATGAAAATTTACTTGCAAATAACAGTAAGTACAACCACAAGGTATTTTATTCAATTCAAAAAAACAAAAAAAAAATTCTTAGAATATTTTATTTACAAAATACGTAGATTTTAATAAATTTAATTATTTGCTATTACAATAATTGGCATTTTAATCTTTTTATAAAAGTTTATAAATACATTTTTTGTTTTAAATTAAAAAAAATTTTATTTTGGTTTTTAAAATAATTAATTTTAGTAATAGTTTTTAAGATATATAATTTATAAAAATGTACCTAATATTATGCAGTGAAACCCGCTTATAAGAAACATTTTTAAAAGAACAAATATCTTGAATCTCATTTTTTTTTATATATTTTCATGTATTTATTGTTTTATATGAAACCTGTTTATAAGAAAAAAAAGCTATTATAAGAAATTATAATTTCGATTTCATTATGTACTTTTAAAAAAACCTCATAAAAGAAAAGTATTTATTTTTTCCTACCTAAAAGTTCAATATGTGATTCATTAATTGGAAATATTTTTGTTAAGTAAATAAGTTAAGAAGTAAAATTTTTTATATGATGTATTTAATCAGCTAATACATACATATTATACATACATATATACATACATATTATGTATTAGTGCTCGGACAAAAGAAAATGTTTCGTATAAGCGGAACCGAGATATATGAAAAATAAAATTTTAAAATCATGCTCGCATATAGAAAAACTAGCATTTTAAAAGCTTTTGCAATACAGTTTCTTATAAGCGGACACGACTGTAATTGGTTAATAAAGATCTTAATTTTATATTAAGTACATACATTTAGTTTTCAAAAATATTATTTGAAAAATATTCCAAATAAAAAATAAACAAATGATATAATACAAATGTATGTAAATTGATAAGAAGCTTTAGAAGATATTAAAATTTTTATTTTAAAAGTAATTTAATTCTAAGGAATACCAAATTCAATTACATTTAATATCAATTAACCAATTAAATTCATAAATATTTTTTTCTAGATTTAAAAACTAATTAATATTTTTTATAAAATGCTAAAGTTTTAATTTAATTTCAGATAATAGTTATGAGCGTTAATAGGAAAAAATAATATTACTTTCTAATTTAATTCATTTTAATTTCTTTTTAATTATTTTTTTTTTAGTTTTTTTATTATAAATATTTCTTTTTTAGTTTTTGTTTAAATATTAATTTTTTTTTATTTTTAATTAAAAAAATCACGTGCAATTCTCATCCAAGTCATAACATGACTTAGCTTTTTAAAATTTTAGTTAAATGATTGCTAGTTATTATTATAATACCGTTTAAATAATGTTTAAAAGCAAAAATTTAAAATTTAACTATCAAATTTAAGATAGAAAAAAAAGAATAATTATCTAATATTTAACCACTAAATTATTGTTTTTTAATTTCCTTTGATTTATTTTTTGAAAGAAATATGTAGATTATTGCTGTAAATGACATGGATCATGATATTCTGATTTCTTAAATATACTTAATAACATAAACTACCTATAGTCAAACTTTCGGCTTAAAACAAATAAAATTTAAAAAAAAAAATAAACGAAAGTGTTTCGTAAATTTTTATTAAATTAAAAGAGAACAAATTTTTGCTTGTAAAGATTTTTTAAATTTCAATTTATTTACTTTTTTTAAATTTCTATAGACTAGGAGAGATTTGATTTTTTTTTTTATTAAATTTCTAATATTCACATATAATTGTATGTTTGAGTCAATATTTTTTTGTAATAAATACGCTAATATTCGATTATTTTATTTTAATCAATTTCGTCTAATACATAATATTAGATTAGTACATTACCGTAAAGTTAAAGTTAAATAATATTAAAATAATATTATTTTTAAATTCTTCTTATCCACTATTTATTTCTGAATTACAATGCAAATAAAATTTGTGCCTTATTGTTTTTTATAAGTAAATTCGAACTGTGTGAGATTTTTTATTTATGATATTAAAATATTTTATAATTTCCAAATTTATTTAAAAACCCGTTTTATAATATTTTTGATATAAGTTGAAATATAAGGCGAATTATTGACTTAATTTGTGATCATTTTTAACTTATATAGCACTTATAATTTTTATTAATTTTTTTTTTAGTTTTTACGTTATTTATATTTTTAATTATTTGGGTTTAATTCAAAAAGCAAAAAATGTGTTTAAATACCAATGTATTAAAAAAAATTTTTTGTTTATATGTCTACTAATTTTAATTATTTACTAACAATACAAAAAAAAATTCTTTAAAGTATTCTATAATATTTTTTTAATTGAAATTTATTATCTTAAAATGGAATTAGTTTTTAAATCTAAGTAATATAAATTCGGTACTATAAATGTTCATTCCTTTAGTTTTTAGTTTATATTAAACCTTTTAATTATAAATAAATAAATTATTATTTTTTTTTTGCATCATTTTTCATATTTTATTTGCGTTAAATTATATTATTGTTTGTAAATGTATGTTTTAATTTTTAATTTGGTTTTGAATAGAGTTTATTTAACCTATTTCATATTAAATTAAATTCTTTAAAAAATATTTTAAAAGCATGTTGAATAAAAGTAGTTTTTTTAATTAAACATTTTCTTTCTGAAAAAATTTTAAATTCAGAAAACTGATTTAACCAAAGTTCCAACGTATCAAATATAAGATATTTCTTTACATTTAACATTTCCATAACATAGGTTTCACATCACGTAAAATTGGAAAAAAATCAAGATAAAGGTTTAAAAAATTATAAAGATAAAATTAAATTCGAAATAAAGAAAACTATTAAAAAAAAATAATATATTAACTTGACCATTCTGGATATAGAACCAATCTAAATTGAGAAAAAAAGGGAAGCAACCATTGCCGATGTGGTGTATAGTTACAAAAACATTCTGATTTCGGTATGAACAAAACTAAAAACACACTTTGGCGTGAATAATCTTAAAAAGAGATCAGCTAAACAGTAAAATCATAACAAGAACTAAGACTGGACTTTAAATTTCGAACGTCTTTGAACATAACTTAATATGACATGAATAATAAATGCTATGCAATTTTTTTAAAATGTTGCTAAATCTTAATACTCACTTCAGTTACTTTCTGGACTTAATTATTTCTAAAGTCAAGGACGCCTATTGTTTATATTTTGACGGGGGTGTAAAACCGACCTCAGACTTGGGCCTCGCAGCCCGTTGTGCACCCATACTCTGTTTTTTGTTTTATTGCTCCTTGAAACTCATGTATAGCCGAAGAGAAGGTATAATTCTGCATAGCATACGACCTTGTAGTTTTCCACTACCAATTTCTGTTGTAGATCATCGATTACTATCAGCGACAGCAGTGGTGACAGTATTCTCCCCTGTGAGGTGCCCCTTGATACCATCTTGCTCTTTTTGACTAAGCCATAGGTTGTTGTTATCACCCTGTTTCCTAGCGTTGCTTGTGCCCGTTCTATGAGTATTTGATGGATAACATCCGAGTTTTACCTCACCGACGCTACTTTTATATAGGCATGTTGGTGGATTGATAATCTCGGGTTTAACTGGTTTATTATTTCCTGTCTATTATCTTTTCTAATCCTTCTAAGAGGAATGAAGTTAGGCTTATTAGCCTATAGGTGTAAACTTTATAATAGCTCGGCTTATTCGGTTTTGGTAAAAATACCTCTTTCCAAATAAGTGGAGTGTATCTAGTCCTTAGCAACCTTTATAAATTGCCTTGATTTACCTCTTCAAGAGTCCAAGATCCTTCTTTCGAATATACTTCTTTATAATATACGTTGTCTAATCCTGGGAATTTGAACGGTTCGAAGGAATTCAGTGTGCAGGTTACCTTTTTGTCTGTTATCAGTTGGTCGATTCTATGTTCTAGATCGGTTTCTAACTCTGCGTCTGGATTTGTTTGAAGGACGCCTGTTAATCTTCCATTTTCAAAAATAATTTTTTTGTTCGTATCTCATCCCATCCTATAGATGACAATAGTAACATTTCTTTTTAATGTATGAAATTGCAATGTCGAACCTTATTCCTGATAAGAAAAATAAAAAAACCTATTAGAATCGAATGTCTGTTAAAAAACAACGGTTTAGTTTCCTGATGCTTGTAAAATAATTGTATATTACCATATTTACTAGAATACTATATGTATGATAAAGGCATGCGAAATTTTTTAAATATTCTTTTTAATATAACGGTTAATTGAATTAGATTTACTATAAAGAAATCTGCTATTAAATTCTTCTGGTGTTGTGATTATTTTGTATTTTATTGTTGAATTTTTTTTTAATTATCTATTATTAGCTTTAAATGTTGCTTCGGTCTCATCATTATTTAGTTTAAAATTATTTTTTAAAATTTTTTTTTATATTTTCTTTAGTTTTTAATTTAAAATTTTATTTATTATATAATTTAAATTGATAAATTGAATATAAAATTAAATTGTTGAAACGCAAAAACAATGGATTTTTATATTTCAGAAAAGAATTAGATCTTTTCTACAAGAAATGTTTTAAATAAAAAAAAAAATATTTGTTAAATTAATCTTTATGTTCCGATAAGTTATAATTAAATAATTAAAATTAAATAAAATATATTAAGGTCCGGATCCACCATCTGCTCCGCCTGATTATATGCAAAATACTCGATTAACAAACTGTAACGAGCAAACCAATAATAATAATAAAAATTGTAGCAATAATAATACTAATCAGAAAAAAAATTTTATTAAAAGTCGTATTGATACCCAAAAAACAATAAATACAACTACTGCAACACAATTATCGATTCAAACAACAACGACAATATGCCCAGCATGTCGTCGTAAAAGTTTTAATAATTCAATTGAATTTGAAGAACGTGATTATGTTGATGGTTTATGTAATTGTGATAACAATAGTTCATTTTGTAGTAAAAATCATAATAATGTTGATGTTCAATCTGAAGTTTCTGGTAGTGAAATGTTTGATTGGTGGTTTGCTCGTCATAAAAGAGGCTCTCATAAGAGCAGGTAATGTAATATAACATTTAAAAACCTAAAAAAATATCGACTTCTAATACAAAATGTTTTAACACATTAAACGCTAATCCAAATTAATTAATATTATCATTTTGCATTAGCAATATTATACAATCAATGATTTTTCATTAAATCCTAGTTAACAGTGTTGACAGTGTTGAATCTATATATGTACTTATTATTATTTAGGATTAGCGTTTATAATGTATTTAGATTATATATTTTACATACCCGCATACTTATATTAAATATCATTTCCATTACATAGTTTGTATTTTTTAAAATATCGATATAATTATGTATGCGTGTATGTTAAATATATAAATTTGTGTGTGTAAAATAGAAGTCGTTCATCCAGTCAAATAAATATAACAAGTGGAATTAGTCACCGTTCATCACCAGTGAGTAGTTGTTGCGGAAGTAGTCAGGGACGTTCTAGTCCTGATATTGAAATCGATGATTTAGGTGAACCACCACCAATGCCATTAAGCCCAGGTTAGCACCTGTGGTTATATTAAATTAAAAAAAAAAAAAACATATTTGTTTTATATATATTTAAAATTACAATATATAAATATTATGTACAATCAATGGAGAATTGTATTGTATCGTGAATTTTAATTTTTTACGTCACTTATTCAATTATTTATTTATTTATTTATTACATTCTTTTTATTTTAATATTATTGTTATTATTTGATATGTTGTAAGTTTTAGTTTTTTTTTCAAATTCATGAATATTTTTTTAAATCAAAAAATATATAGCATTTTAATTTTAAATATTAATATTATACATAGCGTATTATTTATTATTAATTAACAGTTTAATGAACCAAGCAAACAATGGAAAGAATCAAATTATTTATTGTGTAATATTGTTATCAATCTTGGTACTGAATTTGTACAAATCTTTAAAAAAAATCTGTTCCGCTTTTAATATTAAATCGTTTATCATGAATTTGGAAATTTTATATTTTATATATTTTAAATTATTATTTCTTAAATGTTAATTTCTATATAAGTTATTGATTAATTAAGCTTTTTGGAAAAACTATTGAAAAAATGCAATTTATAGTCAAGTATTTTTATCACATTTCTTTTAAGACCTAGCTAAAAAAATAAAGAACATAATTGTTATTAGAAGAGACTGGAGCCAATATTAAATTTTTAAATTTGATAAAGGTTGTCATTAAATAGAATGATAAATAATACTAAATGTCCTTTAAAATTGAAGTCACTAAAGTATATCCAATAATTAATGTAGTATAAAATTTATTGTATCATATTTTTATAAAAATAATATATTTTTGTTTAATTAACAATATAATCAGAGCCATATTGTATCAATCACCTTATCAATAATAAAATAATCAAATCATATTTTTTTTTTAAGTTTTTATTGCACCATATTTGATTATTAAAATGCTTTAAAGTTTTGATTAGTGATAAGTGACTGGTGCAGCTGGGTCTTGCTCTATGGTTTTTCCAAAAAAAAAAAAAAATTTATATTTAACAAAAAAAAACTTACAAATAATTTTATGTGCAATATTGTACAATCAATTGTTTATATCATTTATATAAAAAAAATCGGAATTTATATCCAATAACTTTTAACATTAAATCATTCGTCCTATTACTTTCTTACGCTTACAAGTATTTTTTTTTTAAACGGAGAGGCAAATCTATTCCATGGAAATATAAAAGTAATAGCTAGATAATACATAATGATCATAGAGTGTTTAATTTAGCTTAGGTTCAAAACGGTTTGAAAATAACAGTACCTACTTTTATTTAACAAATATATGTAAATAAAATGATATAAGCAATTAATTATTTATTTTTATTTTTTAGTACTATATAAAAAATTTCAAATCACAGAAATGCAATGTAAGTTATTGTTCGCTATTTATGTTTACTTAATCAAATTCAAAGTTTGCACACAGATAATTGTTATTGGGTCACGATGATGTAGTTGGTTTGAATCCCGTTTTGATCACAATTATTTTAATTG
Source organism: Dolichopus griseipennis (assembly GCA_963082915.1). Taxonomy (NCBI): domain Eukaryota; kingdom Metazoa; phylum Arthropoda; class Insecta; order Diptera; family Dolichopodidae; genus Dolichopus; species Dolichopus griseipennis. Next base: position 107,648,279 of record OY720442.1, read on the forward strand.
GATTTAAATATAAAATGTATAATATAAACTTATTAAATAATATTCCTTACAGAAAAGTAAAGACATATGCTTAACACTTTTTTTTATCATATTGTATTTAATAGGAAACTATCTTAAAATTTGTATGTTATAAATTTTGAGATTTGTATGTTCATCTTTTATATGAAACATTTTTTTAATGAAAAATATAATAAACTATACACAATATTAAATCCCTAACAAGGCTAATAATATTATTTCTCAGGCTGTGATTTAGAGAGAAGAAAGCTTAATATAATCTACGCAAACCAAAAATTTACAAGTTTTTTGAGAGAAATTTGGTTAATTTAATCGGTGGTAAAGGAATCAATCTTATGACTTGAAAAATATTTTTTTTTTGTACAAAAGATATAAAATTCATTTTAAAGAAATTTTTCGATTCTTTCAAATTTATAATTTCATAATATTTTAATTGCAAAAAATTTAAAAAAATAACTCCATTTAAATTACCACGGTTAAAAAAGTTAATTAAAATCTTCCAATGAGAGCGGTAATGATCAAGTTACATTAGGCAATAAAAAAATCAAACTTTATTTATAAATTTAATTTAGAAATCAAGTTAATCTGAAAATTAATTAAGAATTTAATTAGAATTGAATTAGAAATTATTTAATTGAAAAAATTTAAAAAACATTTGTTTAAAAAAAAAAAATATTGCACTCAGTTTGGCTTTATATCGTAATAATTGTAATGCAATGCTTATATTTTGTTTATATAATTTGCAAATTTAAGATATTTAATGTTTATAGCCTTTAAATTAATTGAAGGCTAAATATTTGTTCTTAGAAATAATTATTAGTTTATTTGTTTATTTTTTATTATTGTATTATTGTAATTTAAAGCAAAAATTTATAATAATTAATTTGTAAATAAATTAAAAGAAAAATGTTTATATAATAAGTGTTTTTATCGAAAAATTTACATACAATTTTTTTACTAATTAATATTCTATTTTATTTTCTTTTTTGTTCTTGTTATAATTTTCTATTTTCTTAGCTGATCTTCCAACATATATTACTCGATTTCAATGGGATATGGCCAAGTATCCAATTAAACAATCTTTACGCAATATTGCTGATATAATATCAAAGCAAGTTGGTCAAATTGATGCTGACCTTAAAACAAAATCAACCGCCTACAATAATCTTAAAGGCAATTTGCAAAATTTGGAAAAAAAGCAAACGTAAATAAATTTTTTTAAAAATAAATTTCTTAAAATTATTTTTTATCCGACAATATTATGTGATCATTTAATTTTAGTGGAAGTTTGATGACCAGAAATTTAGCTGACTTGGTTAAAAAGGAACATTTCATTTTGGATTCTGAATATCTAACAACACTTTTGGTTATTGTACCAAAGTAAGTATTTGAAACAAAAAACAAATTATTAAAATATATTATAATTTTATTTAAATATAAAAATTTCCAAATAAAATTTAATGATATTGTAAATTTGATTTTTTATATGTAATAATAATCATCATCATCATCTTTTAGCGTTACAACTCCTGGTGAGTTTTAGCCTTCTTCACTATCTTCCTCCATTCATCTCTGTTTCTCGCGGTGGTTTTCCAGTTTATTTCCCCTAGTTTTCTGGTATCGTCTTCAATGTTATTTTCCCATCTGCTTCTAGGCCTACCTCTTGCTCTGTTAAGCAATGGTCTAGCATTGTAAATTTTGTACTGTGCTCTATTTTGTACTGTGCGCTATGTAATAATAATAATAATAACAATAAATATTACCATTTATTTTCAGAGCACTTGCAAATGAATGGATCAATAACTATGAAAAAATTAGTACGATGATAGTTCCACGTTCATCAACTTTAATAGAACAAGATGCAGAATATTGTTTATTTAATGTTCATTTATTCAAAAAAGTTGTTGAAGAATTCAAATTACATGCAAGGGAAAGAAAATTTGTTGTCAGAGATTTTGTGTACAACGAAGAAGAATTGGCCGCTGGAAAAAATGAAATAACAAAATTGGTTACTGATAAAAAGAAACAATTTGTAAGTTAATAATTAATAATTATATAAAATATTAGAGTTGATAAAATTCATATTTTCATTTTTATTTAAATTATTCTAGGGTCCTTTGGTTAGATGGTTAAAAGTCAATTTTAGTGAATGCTTTTGTGCTTGGATTCATGTCAAAGCATTAAGAGTGTTCGTTGAATCTGTTTTAAGGTAAATATTGTTTTACTTGTTAAATAAAATCAAATCAGATAGTGTTATATCAAGTGTTTCATTATATTATAATTTTTAGATATGGTTTACCGGTTAATTTCCAAGCAATATTGATTCAACCAAATAAAAAAAGTATGAAAAGATTACGTGATCAACTTAATCATTTATATGGTCATTTGGATGGTTCATCATCTGGTGGCGGGGGATCTGGTGCTCATAATACTGATCTTGATATTCCCGGTTTAGGTTTTGGTGCATCAGAATATTATCCATATGTTTATTATAAACTTGGAATTGACATGGTAGATTCAAAATAATTGTAATATTTCGGAAATAATATCTGTTAAGACAAAGCCAAAACAGTAATAATAATTAAATATATTTTCATATAATTAAAATTACAAAATATATTCACTTGTAGAAAGTAGAAAAGATAAACATTTTTATTATGTAATTATTTTGTCCGTATTTAGAACAGATATATTATTTGAGAAATTTATTATACCTGTTGGTAAAAAATTTAAAACATTATAAACCTTACTTTTATTTTGGTTTTTATTTAGAAAAATTTAATCAATTTTGTTAATACGTCTCGTCTAAATTAATTAAATGATATTTAGTAATTCCAAAAAATTCTAAATGTTATGTTTTTCAAATCAAATTAAAATATTCTGTAATTATGTATTTTTTCTTACTAAAAGTAATAGTTCTGTATCACTCAAATTTTGTATAGTTATTTACTCAATAAGTAAATTAGTTTTAATAAAATTTGTTGTTAAATGTTAATTTCTTTCTTTTTTAACTATTTTGAAATTATAACAGTATTCCTAAAACCGTTAATTTTATATGGAAATATTTTAAGTTATTATTTTGCTGTTGTTTTTACAAAGATCATTAAACATCCATTTTAACATTTTGTCATTTTCAATATTTTCATCAAAGTAAAAATTGTGTTTAATCAAATCAAAAATTTCTGTTTCTAAAATATTTTATTTTTCCTCTTTTTGTAAGTTGCTTATACCATTTTAAATCTTCAATGATTTTTTTGATAAAATAATTAATTAAAAATATAAAATATTATTTAAGCAAGTTCAAGATATGAATTATCTACTTATCCATAAAACAATAAATTAAAACCAAACGCAACTGTTAAATTTGTATCTTAATGTAAATGTAATACCCATTATCCAAGGTATTAAATAGTAAAATACGAGTAACTTCACACTTTATAATTTTCTCAATAATTTTTTTTTATTATGTTTAATAAAAGTTAAAAGATCTTTTGTAAAAATAAACACTTTTAATATTCATAATTCGGAGTTGTATATATAAATAAATTTTTAAAAGTTTACCAGAAACATATTTCATAATTATGTATTTACTCAAAAGCGAATCTGGTTAAACGCATATAATATAAATTTAAAGTTCTTAATATTTAAAAAAAAACAAATTTATAAATAACTTAAAAGTCGTTGTAATTTTAGCTAAAAAAAATTGTTCATTTGATTTATAAGTCTTGGAATCAGCAAAAAAAAAAAAAAATATAAAAATGTAGAAAAATACTAAAAAAAAAATTAAATGTTAAAAAATATATATACTTATATATTTAAATATTATATATATTTATATATATAATATATATATATATTGTTATTTCTATTGTACGTATAAAGTAAAAATATTAAATATAAACCCTAAAGCAAAGTGGTAATAAAAGTTAAAATATTTAAAAGTTTAACTAATTAAAAATTTAAAAGCTATAAATGTTTTAAAAAATTTCAATTGGAAATTGAAATGTTTGTTTTTTTTCCTAATAATAAGAATTTGTTTTTTTTCTTATTATTGATTTAAATTTACGAAGGTTTTAAATTATTAAAACAAAAATTGTTTCACGACATCTAAATTTGAAAGATTCTTTGCATTACTTCTTAATTTCGTTTTTAAATGCACAAAAAAAATTCTTGTTAAATATTTTAATAGTTACTAAATTATACATATTATATTTTTAATTCATTAAATCAATGAAACTTCACATTGAAATGTATCAAAATCGTGAAATAAAAACTACTATAATCCATCTTCAATATAAAAAAAAAAAAAAAAAAATTAAAGAATTTTGTTTTAAAGATACTAAATTTCTCAAATATCTGAGATAAACAATAATTAGAATAAATTAAAATGTAAAACAATAAATATAAAAAGTTATTATGATGTATTAATATTAATAATTAATAAAATAAATTTACTTGTAAATAATTGTATGAAAGAAAAAAAAATATGAACATTCCAAATTAATTGGTGGGACTTTTTTCTAATTTATTTATAATATAAAAAATATTTTGAATATATTTACCCAACATCGTCACATTTAAATACATACCTTAAATGAGCTTAATTAGTTAATAGTACATTAGATAAAATTTAAAAAAAAAATAATATTTGCGACACATACGTATTCATTACGTACCGATTCATACTTATGTAACTAGATGCGCAATTTAAATCTAGTAAAAGTAAAACTTATACGCGTGTTTTATATGTGTATGTATATACATAATGGAAAATGAAATGAATTTAAATTGTTTTAAACATTTTTATTATAAAAATAGAAATTTTAACATTAATAATAAATTCCTATAACTTTGTGAAATGGAATATATTCCAAATCCTTAGCATATTTTCTGCGATAATCCCACAGAAAATGATCAAGTAAAATAGAATTGATGTTTTCTTTCAAATTATATTCTTGTTTTTGATCAATTAACCTCAAAATTTTTTTTTTTAATTCTTCAACAATATATATTGAAGCACCTCGAATTTCGCTTTCTCTTTCATCACCTGATTCCATTATAATATCCTTTTTCAAAAATTCTAACAGTTCTTCATTATATTCTAAAGTATCAAAATGTATTAAAACTTGGGGAATACGATAATCGGCAAACATTGTTATTGTATCGATGTCGTTAAATTCACCAAAACCTTTTCCACGAAAACATGACCATAAATCGCCAATTAAAATCTGAGCACGCTTATAAAAAGATACTTTTTTTCCTTTATAAGTCGATTCATCACGAAAACATTCAAACTCATTAACAATTAATTTTAATAAATTTTGAGCTGATTTGTTACATAGTTTAATACAATTTTCAAATTTTCCATCATATTTATCAATAAGTTTTTTACCAACTTCATGTAAGCAATTTACTCGTTCTTTTAAAAGTGGACATTTTGTAATCCCATCATCTGATCTTAATATATTAGCTAATTCATTTTCTTCAATGTTTGAATAAAATTCTGCATTAGTTATATTGATCCCCTCTTTTAAAGCACGATTAATTGCTGCACACAAGGCAAAATAACCACTTTGTCCGTTAACTTTCCATTTAGCATCATTTCCTTAAAAAAATAAGTATTATGAAATAACCCAAACATGTTAGTAAATTTTAAGTAGAGAAAATTTGATGATAAAAAAACCTACAAACCTGGAGTCCAAAAGCAAAAATTTAATGTATCAATTAAAAAAATCCATTCAATAGCATATAAATCTGTACTATTTGGATGTAATTCATGTTGACTAAAATTATCTACATTGATAACTTTTTCTTTTATTTTATCATATACAATTTGTGAAAGTTTATCTATGCCATCCCCATTAACTTTAATATATTTTGAATTATTTGAAATAAATTCTCCAGATTCTCGAGGATTTAAAGCCATTTTCAAAAATAAGCTTATTTTAAAATAGAATATGTTTAAATATCTACCTTTATTTTGAATAGGAATAGAATATAGTACAACTTATATGCCACCTAAAACATGAATTTTTAGTTTCAAACTCATAAAGCCTGTGCCAATCAAAATCTTAAGCACATTACCTTAACCAACAACGAAGTATATCAATTAATCTGATGTCTATGAACCTAATTTATTAACAGGCGTATTTCATTTACAACTTTAAAAGTTTGAATAAAAAGCCTTTTTATACAAGAAAGTTCTTCGAAATGTCAAAAACATGTGATAAAAATAAACAAAAAAAATATAAATACATATACTAAAAAATTGTACCTTTAAATCTAAAGTGTTCTAAGTGAACTTAATAAAAAAAATAAAAAGAGCAATCGATTTGATTTTGCGAAATGGTTATCTTATCATTTGTCCAAAACTTGAACCAATCTTTATCGTATTTTTACTAACTATATTTCCTAATCGTTCAAAGAAAGTCTAATTATAAGTGCATTTATCTAACATGAAACTATTTGGAAATTAGTTTATTTAAATAAGTTAAACTTATGCAACCTGATGCATCAAAAAGGAAATTACAAGAAATTTCGAACTAAATATTAATACTGAAGCACTTTTAGGTTTACAGTTACAATCGATTACTTATTTATATATATTTAATAAAATATATGAACAAATCTACACACATCATGAATCTTACATGTAAATGTGCATAACATATGTATAATTTTATTTAATACCGAATTAACTATGACGAACAAAGAATGATTCAACATTTTTTATTCATTTTATATGTTCATCAAATATATTCATAAATATTCCTAATATATGTATGTACATAGGTTATGATGAAAAATAAAAAGCTAAATTTCTCAAAGCTTTTTAACCGATGGATAATGCTTAGTGTATGAAATGGAGGACAATTTTATAAATAATTAAAATAAATTTTTTACTTTTACGCCTTTTTAAATTTTTTTTCCAGATTTTATTTAAACAGCATTAATTTATTGCTTACATAAGAAACCTAAACTCATTAAAAAAAATATTTTCATCATTTAAATTAAAAAAAACATATTTCAAATACAATGGAATTATATTGGTTATCAGTAAATGTGTACTTTTTAACTGGAAAGAATACTTTGTATTATTTATATTTAATCTTCTCACTGTTTAAAAATATTAAAAATTGTTTGCAACAATTTAATAATTTTTAATTTTACCAAAAAAAATATTTTTTTGTTGACTAATAATAGTTTATTATATTTAATATACATATATTCAAATGAATATATCTCATTCATAATCCATATTAATTTTATATACTTCTGTTCTAAAAGAGATAATCTGTTTTAAACGACTGGAATTTCTTCAATTTTCTTTTCTGTTGTTACATTAGCATCAGTTGCTGCTTTTGAAGCTGCTGAATTTTCACCTTTTCCAATTGCAACTTCCTCAAAATTTTCTACCAAATCTGGTACATCATCATCAGCCGCACCAGTTGTTCCAGAATTACCGAATCCAGATGCATTTTTACTTGCAAATTCACTAGCAATTTTTTTCAAATGTGAAATATCTTGTGGACCTAACTGTGTCAAAATACCCGGTAACATTTCTGAAATCGATTTATTCTCACCATGGCCAGTAATGGCAAATGTATTTGTCGGTAATGATGCTTGAGCTTTTGGATTATTAAAATGTATAACAGTTCCGTCATTTTTAATAATATTAACTTCTTCAATTCCTGGAATGGTATTAACTGACAATTTTTTCAATGATGATTGCAATTTTTTATCATCTGTGGCTGGTGTAGAATGAACAATCTTCTTCTTTCGACGAGGTGTACCTTTACCACCAATTCGCACTTGCGCTTGTAATTTTTTTAGTTTCTCTGGGTTCATATTGTAATTATTATAAAATTAACTTTTTAAATATAATGTATTTAAATTAAATAATTTTATTTTATTAAAGAAAATTTGAAAAAAATTGCGTCGCGAAACACGTGCGCGCTTTTCGAGAAAATTTAATTGTCAAAGGAGAAAAATAAGCCATTTTAAAAATAAAGATGTCATAATTCAGAAATACCAATGTTAAAAACAAAATAAATTTAGTGACATCTATTGTCAAGCTCTCTATTCTAATAATTTAAGAATTATAAATTTCCTTTTACAATATTCCTAATATGATTAATATTTATGTACCAAATTTTATATTAAAAATTCTGAAGAAACAAATGCAATATTTTTATAAATTATAATTGCCAAGCCTGCTCATTTCAACCCTATAAACGCCTTTTTTTTTTTTGTCAAATTAAAATGAAAAGTGACAACTGACTTGGAACTGAGAAATCTTTGTCATTTATAAATTTTATAGAATTTTATTAAATTTCCCTATTTAATTTTTATTTCAAAATTAAAGTGAACAAATTTTATGTAAGTAAATTTGTTTTTTATTTAAATTATATTAAGATTTTTAGAAAATTGTAATGTTAATGATTTTTTAATTTCAATTTTAATTAGTCTTATATTTTATGTATTTCGTTGCAATAATTAATGCACTTGAAGGAGGATATGAGATTTAGTTTAGAAATTAATTGAAAAAATTTTCAGACTTGACAGTTATTTTGCCAATCAATATTAGTTTTTTTTTTTTTTTTTGTAGAAACAATTTTTCTTCGTCATATAAAAAATTAAAAAAAATGGATACTGAAAAATCAAGTAACAGTTCATTTGAAGATTTAACTAATCTCAATGAAAACGATATTAAAGATTTAACAAAAGAGGTCACTTCAGAAAAAAATAGTCCAAGCTCTGAAGTTGAAGATGAACTTCTGGACATATTAGGCAATGGGCAGTTAACCAAGAAAGTATTAATAAAAGGATCATCAGAAATTAAACCACAAAGAGGACACATTATTAAAATCAATTATTGTGGAAAACTTGAAGATGGAACTGTAGTCGAAGAACAAGATAATTTCGAAGTTCAAGTTGGAGATTTTGATGTATTAAAATTGATTAAACTAAATAAAATAAAATTTGGAAATTTTTAATTGGTTTATTTTTAAAGGTAACACAAGGTTTAGACATGACATTAGCTCTTATGAATGTCGGTGAAAAGGCTGAAATTTCTGTAGATCCAAGATTTGCATATGGCTCAATTGGTTTAAAAAGTGGAACAAAATACTCAAAAGCTGATATACCACCTGAAGCTAAAGTAAGTTGAATTTAAGGGAAAATATAAATAATTGTTCAAATATAATATATCTTCATATTTCTTTATAATTGTACTTTATCGTTTTTTTTTTTTTGTTTAATTTAAAGGTTGTTTACACTGTTGAGTTATTAGAAAGTAAAGAAGAAGATGAAGAAAATATTAAAATATTTGAGGTTCGGAAAAAAATTGGGTTAGTGAAAATTGTTTAGTTTAATGTTTAAAATAAATTTTTTATATATTAAATTTTTTTAATTTTTATTCACAGAAACCAAAAAAGGGAACGAGCTAATTGGTGGTACAATCGAAATGAATTTAATATTGCAATTCAAATTTATCGTCGGGCTTTAGAATATTTGGATGATATCCACGGTGGGATTACTGATGGCGTCACCGAAAGTGAAGTAATAAAGTACTAATAATAAAATCTTAAAAGTATAATTTTTTTTTTTAAAGTTATCTAATAGTGAATTGCAAGAATTATTGGAGGATCGACTAATAGTTTATAATAACTTGGCAATGGCACAAATAAAAATATCAGCATATGATGCGGCCTTAAAATCAGTTGAAACAGTTCTAAGGTGCCAACCAAATAATTCAAAAGCTTTGTTTAGAAAAGGAAGAGTAAGTTCACTAAGTAAACAAAATTAAATATTTGTATTGTAAAAATTTTTATTTTTATTAAGATCTTGGATGCTAAAGGTGATACAAAAGGTGCCATATCACTTTTACAAAAAGCAGCTACTTTAGAACCTGAAAGTAAAACCATTCAACAGGTAAGCAATTTATTACAGTAAAAATATAAGTTCAATGATAATTTTTTTTTTAATTTAGGAACTTGCTAAACTAATAATTAAATCTAGAAGAGAAGAACGAAATGAAAAAGTTATGTATCAAAAAATGTTAGGACACGCTAAGAAATTGGAACAGAATACTTCATCAAATAAGCAAGTTAGCAGTGATCTTCCGAAAGTAAATATCCTTTCATAATAATATTGAAAAAATTAAAACAAAAATATTTTTTATAGCTTAAGCTTTTAGGATATTTAATGGGCTCAATTCTTATTGGAGTTGCTGGAGTTGCTATGTACAGATATAAATATTGAGAAATTTAAAATTACATTCATTAAATCCAAAATTTTTACGTTTTTAATATGTAATAAGTTTATAAGATTTTTTTTTATATGTATATATATATATAGATTATCGTTATTTTAAAATATTCAGGGATTTTTAGGGTGTAAATTGACGGGTTTTAATCAGGTGCACTTAAAAAAAAATTCTTTTCCTTTATCTTTATTGTTAGAAGGTAATAAATTTGTTGTTTCTATAATTTATCTTGGCGTTTTAGAATAAACTTAAAAAAAAAAACTCGTTCAAAATGATTTTTAATTGGTTATTAATTTAATATACGTATATATAACTTATATATTTCATTTTTAAATAAAATTTTTTTCAACAATATTTGCATTTAATTTATTAAAATATAAGTTACATTACACAATTTTAAACCTGAATAAAATATATGTTAACAATAATGCGGTGTATGTCATATCATTGTATTCAATTCGAGATTTTTTTTTTTCTACTTTTCTTTTAGTTTTGATTTTGTCTTTCAAAATATAAAAATATATCAAGTTTTTATAAATTTTGTTATTTATTAATATTGAATTGTTAGTTTTAAAATTTTACATTCGAAATGAAAAGTTTCTTAGTTTTTATATAAAATTTAAATGATTTTTTTTTTTTTTTTATTTAAATATGAAAAATGCGGCTCATTCCACTTTTTATTTGTTTCATCCCAGTTTCGGTTATTTTTTAAACAAACTTAATGTAATCGAATAAAATGTAAGTTTTCAAATAAAAAATTGTTGCAATTTTATAAAAATATTTAAATAAAAAATATAATTATTTTGTTTTATAAAACAGAGCTTTTTTTAATTTTTAGAAAAAAATACTTTTAGATACAAATGTGCTAAAAATTCTATGTTAATGTAATATTTCTATTAAATCTACTAAATAAATATTGAAATAGAAAATTTTCAAAAATTATTGTAACAGTATTTTTTTGAAAATAAATTTAAAAAATTAAAGCTCATAAAATATTATTAAAATTATTTATGCAAAAAAAATGTAATGTAAATAAAAATATTTTAACAGTAAAAATGATTGAATTTGTTTTAATAACTAAGAAATCTAAATTTAACATGTCTTTTTCATAGTATAAAGTGGTATAAGATAAATAATATATATTATAAACAGTTGTAAAGTTTGGGACACATAAATTTTTTTTTTTTTTTTTTTTTTATTTATTAGTATTTAAAATACTTTTATATTCTAGTTAACATTTCATTAGAAAATAATAATTTGTAATTTTAAGATTCATTAGTTTTTACATAAATTACACATTTTTTTTTAAATACAGTATTATTTCTTTCTGTTTTAACATTATTTGGAAGTGAATTAAATAGCTTAAATCCTTTGTGGAAAAGGCATCTTTGCATTGCTGTTGTAGTTGTTTTTTGAAGCCTGAAGTTCTCTACGTTTCTTAATCTATACGGTTGTACTTCGCCAACATATCTAATTTGTTCACATAGGTATTCCGGAGCATCTCCATTTTTTATTTTTTTAATAAAAATCAAGGTATTGAGCTTCAATCGTTGTTTTTTATTTAACCATTTACCATATTGATTAAACTTATAACAAATTAATACAGATCAATGTTAAAAAAGAAGAAACTGAGTTTAATAATTCAAATTGTTTGGTATATATACACACATTTTTAATAAAATTTGCTATTTTGTTGGAAATTTTACTTGGTTCGTCTGTTATTCCTAAACAGCTAGGTTGTTCCTTAATAAATTTTGCATACGATTTTTGACAGTAGACCTACTTTTTTCTTCGTGTTTGTGCTCTTATCGTTCGAATGTTTCAATTAAATTTTCAGTTAACCCACACATATAAAACATGTACTACAAAACCGGAAAACAAGCCAGGGGTTTGAGATATTTTTTACTAAAGTTTATATTTCTTATTGTAGCTATAGATTCTATTTCTATAATTTAGCATAGAACTTTATCAGCTTTGTATATTACTTACCGATTGCTGGTTGTTTGCAGAAAAACTACTTTATGTCACTGCCGCTACCAAGAAGTATTAAATAAAGATGTTGTACAGATCTGGCGATATCATCAAAGATAGTTAGTCGGAAGTTGTTTTGTGAATATTTTAAATTTTGAATTTTATTTATTCCCCATATCAACCTGATGTCTGTAATTTTTTTAGTTAATATAAAACAGTTAACCTTTCCTGATCTAATGACGATTTCTATAATACAAAGCATACATATTATAGAGTTAAAAGCGACTTATCTTAGAAATTGATTTTGAGTTAAAATTTCATTTTTGATAAATAAAAGACAAATGCTTGACTTAAATTTTAAATTAATTTTTATATTTTTTTAATCGATTTTGCCATTTATAATTTTATCTGCGAAATTGTGTTAAATTAAATGTACAATATATTTCATTTTAAAATTAACCTAAATTTACAATAATATATATTAATGTATATAACACGTATTCGCTTCAAATAAATTATTTATAAATTATTATATTTATAAAAAAATGAATTATTAAATAAATCACGAGACATTTATCGGAGTAAAATTTCTAATTAATAGATAATTTTTTTTTTAATTTTTTACATCACTAAAAAATTTTGAATGAATATTCATTCAATTAAAAATTGATTAATGTAAATTTTATTATAGTTGATATTTTTTTGCGTAATATATTTTTAAAGACATTTTTATATAAATGTACTGGTTTTAGTGAATAATAATAAAAAAATGCTTAACTAAATGCATGTTTTTTTTTAATATTTTTTATACTTTTTTAGTGATGTGAGAAATTATTAAAATGATTATAAATATTATATGCGAAAATAAGCTTTGCTTGGAGGCATGCACGAAAATTTGTAAATATAACATTAATAATCATTTTTTAGTTATAAATCTAAAATTTAATATTCCATTTCATGTTTGAATTGATTAGAAAAATCGTTTCCTTATTAAAAATTATAAAAGTAAAATAAAAATACTTTAAATTAAAAAATCAAATTAACAAAAATATTTTGGACTTAAATATTTTAAATTAAAAATTAAATTATTTTTACTTGCTAAAATTATTATAATTTTCACCTTGGATAAATTTATTTAAGTTAGAAATTTTTCTCCGAATAATTATATATTCTTTTTAAATTGTTATTTTTTTTCTATTTTGTTTTAAACTATTATCTTTTTAATTACATTTATTAATTTATTAACGACAATTCGTTTTAAAACATTTATTTTCAACATGTTATACGGTTTCTTTTTTTTTTTTTAATTAGTTATATTTAAATGGTTTTAAATAAAAATAAATTTACAATTTTAATAACAGTTTTTTTAATAATTAATTTTTCTTTTCTCTTTTTTTTATATGGACAATAAACATGTGAGCTTAGCTATATTTTTACTTATCATTTTGTACACTTAACATTAGTAAATTTTATTTTTAAAGCGAATCAATAAATTATTAAAGTAATATTTATTTTAACATAATTAAAATGGACAATTTGAAAAACATATCAGTACTAGTTCAAAAATATATATGTAAAAAAAAAGAACTAACAAAAGCCACTATCAATTAAAAAAAGAACTATATTAGTTATTATTTACAATAAAATTAATAAAATAACTATAAAAAAATTTTAAAATTATAATTTTTTAAAAGAATATACTTAAAATTATTATAATTCTAAATAGGAATTAGGGATTTTATTGCAGAAACATTTAAGTAAAACTTAACCAACATTATCTAAACGTCTATATATCATTTATCTAATGTACTCACTCACACTACAATTCTCTTTGTCATTTATAATACCCAACATTTTAAGATTTCTTTTAGTAAATTTAAACGTTTTAAATTTTTTTATTTAGATTGATTTAAATGGATAAAAGATTTAATTTTTTTTATACTTTCTTTATGTACTAATATTGTTAATTATGGAATTTTTTTTTGTCCCATTATTATTTGAAGGTCTTTATTTTTGATAACACATGTGACATAAATCTATGTTTATATATAGCACATAATATCTTTTTAAAAGAAGTTTTTGTTATTTTTTTTTTTTAAATAAATTTAAAATATACTTTATCTTTTATAAATATTTGGTTAAATAAGCAAGAAAACTAACATAATCCACCTTCTTCTTCTGCTGCATCATCTGGAGGAGCATCTCCTGGGGAAATCTGAAATTAAATTGGATTTTTTTAACATTAAATATACGTTAAGTTATGATTTAATATTTATGTAACTTACACTTCCAGCATTTGGTGATTTATAGGATGCTGTAGCATTTTCTATAACATTAGCTTTAGGTGCAGTTGCTATACCTTTAGGTAATGGTAAGTCACGAGCTAATTTTGCATATTCAATATCCATATGTCTTATAAACGGTGATGATAATGCTCGTTTAGCTTGATCTGGATCTTCATCGTCATATGCTTGTAACAGCATTTCTAAAGTTTGAACTTCTTGCGGATCACAACAATTCCCCCATTCTTTAAATGCTTTCTCAGCTGCTACGTAATCACCTCTTGCTAATTGTACTAATACTAATACAACAGCCAAACGTCCAATAGCTTGATACGATTCACTTTGCTGATTTAACCCAATTTCACGACGAAGAGCATCTGTAGCTTGATCAAATCTGTTATAAATATTGATATTGAATTAATAGTTTTTCAATATTAATAATATATATAAGGCTTACAATCCCAATTTGACTAATATTCTAGAAATTTTCGATGCAAATTCTGCTCCTTGTCTTGTAGAATCTTCTATCATAACAACTTCTAGGGCATGTTGATATAAACGAAGTGCTATATCAGGATGTGCATGTTCAACAACTTTTGCCGCTTTATCTAAAGATGAAGCAGCAGATTCGGGAGAACCGTGCTGTTGATATAAATTGCATGCTCTATTAGCATTCGGTTCCACTTCAAGCAAACTATTTGTCTCTTTTAATATAAGAATTATTTGTTCATAACATTTCGCTGCATGGAACCAACTCTTACATTGCTTGTGACATTCAATCGCTTTCATTAGACAATCTTTACTTTGATCGAAAGATTTTGCAATTCGAAAACAAACAGCTAGAATTAACGAAATAAAAATTAAGTTTGTTATTTTTATAAACATTTGACCATACGCTTAAAACCACATTTAATTTCATGTAAATTAACAAAAATTTTAACTTCGATTGATAAAATATTAAAATAAAGGGTAAAGAACGTCATCAAGAAAAAATCGATCAAATAAAGTTTGTGCAAAGAACAAAATAACTATGTAAAAACAATAATCAGACTTACCAGCTTTTTGATATTCATCACTAGCTACTTCATAATCCGGTCTCCACTTAAGAATTGATGTTTTTAAGCTTTAAAATTGCAAAAAAAAAAAATTAATCGTGATTTGTGTATTGTAATGTAATAATTTTAAATATTTCTTATTTTTACCTTTTCTCGGCTTGCCTCATTAATTCTTGACCTTCTTCAATTTTTTTAGACGCCGCCATTACTGATAATTATTTTAATTTTAAATTTTGTCTTCCTTTGTATTTTTAATTTATTTTCTATAATTGACAAAAAACTGCAAATTTTTTCTTCACAATAACTTCAATAAAAATTTTCTTATTGTCAAAACCAAAGTATATCTGAGTCATGCGCAAGCCTATATATATGCAAATTTTCTTAGTTGACATATGTATTTTCTAAAAGGAATTTGTTGAACGCTCCCTAATAAATTAAAGTTAAGTTTCCAATATGTGTTTTCATATTTTTATAATCTACATCAATAAAATTTTAAAACTTACAACTTTTAAACCAAAATTTAAAAAAAAAATAATATGGTGAAATATTCAGTTGCTGAAGAAGCAAGATTCTATTCTTCTAAAAATTTCTAAATATATCATAACTAGGAAAAGAATAACTTAGCTAATTAAAAAAAACATCAATTTTTTTCACTTTCTAAGTTTTAAGTGAGCCTCTTGTTAGTTATTTGTGTCCGTAAATTAAAAATGTTTTTATAGTTAGACAATTTCCTTTATTAAAAAAGATTTTATTTATTTATTTTTGATAAACATATTGTGTTTTAAAAATTTGAGTCATCTACATATAATTAATATTGCCTAGAATTTTTGTCGAATTTCTTTTAAGTGAATTTTAAGGTCCCATACCGCGTTTTTGTAACCGCGCACGTGATCGTGTAGTACGCTGTAACAGTCCATTCGCGGTGAGCTAACCAGACCTTAACGATATATATATACCTTATTACGAATTGGGAGGGATTTAAGAGTTGTATTCTAAATCACTACTGTCACTGTATTCGCTTTTTCCACAAAATTAATACATATGGGTAAATGGCAATACTGAATTAGGTGGGACTTTATTAGTCGGTTACAAAATCAATGATTTTGAATAATCCTTTCATACAGAAACACTGGCTACGCATAGAAGATTTACTTACATGTCAACATATTATAAATTTTGAAATATTTCCATTGATTTTTACATACCCATTTCTATAGTAAAGTTTTCTACTCCCTCGAGTGTCTTAAACCAATATAAAAAATTGTGCAATTATGGCTTTAGATCACGGCACCTCACAAACATACGTTTTTATCATGTCGTATAACGAGCATGTGTACTTATATAAATATAAAAACGAAATTATTTTTAAAATGATTTGGTTTTGAGCGTATTTTCAATTTATTTGAAACTGAAACAAAATAAGAGTCGGATCTCTGTCCATCACGTCACATAAAAATATTTACACCCTCTTTCTCTAACTCGCTCGAGCGGAGTGATACGAAACTTATTCGTGTCATGTCTAAAAGTTTATGTACTTTCTGTAAGACGCGCGATGAAACAGTTGTTATGTTGGTAGTACTTGTTTTCAAAAAAAAAAAATTCAAATTTTATTAGTATGAAATTTGTTATTTGACATTTGTTTTGAATTAGAAAGTAAACAAAGAAAATTTTGTTTTACTTTATAAAGTTAAAAATTATTATTTTTATAAAGTAATAAACAATTTATTAGAATAAATAATTAGAAAACAAAAAAATAAAGTAAAAAGCTAAAATGGAACAAACGGATATCGTAGAAAAGTAAGTATATATACCTAAATAAGTTAACATTTATACCTACCTACATACCTACATTTTTCATTCGTTATCTTTTGAATTTTGCGATTATGGTTTTTCCCGTTTTAAAAAATTTTACAATTTTAGTCTCATTACACTTACATTCCTTTGCAATTCTTCATCCTCAGAAGAATCAGAATCATGTAAAAAAAAGGAGCTCATCTTTTATTTTAATCTTAAGTTTAAGAAAAATCACTAACACAATATATTTGTTTAAAAAAATTTATTTGTTTATAATAAAAATAAAACGGAGATGTTGATCGTACGAAAATTTTAAAGTGACTGAATAAAGGGTATCGCGTCGTAGGAAAAGTCTTACAGAAATGCCATACACGGTAAATTAGACATTTCTATCGCGTCAATTTGAAAATATCGCTTCAACGTCTTACAGAAATGCTGTAAGTCGCTTCAACGCTTCTAATCGCAAGAAGCGACTTACAGAAAGAGGGTGTTAATCTAGTCTACATGCAGTCTGCTAAATACAATATTTTCTGTACCAAAATTTCACCTCGGTTATTTTATTAATATATATGCATTAGGAAATAAATGAATCAATTAAATATGACGATTAACAGACAACAGTAAAAATATTTCAGTCCATTTTCAATTAGGCTTGAAACTAAAAAGTCTTTGTTTTTATCTTTTATTAGAAATTTATTAGGCAATTGTTTGAACTTTTCTAACTTATAGTAAATTAAACTTGAAATTTTCTTTACTAAGTTAAAATGAATGTTCCTTGAACGTACATTTTTCAGAATGTTTATAATTTGGATTTTACTTCAAATTTTGAATCAATTCATTCATTGGCTTCATAAATCCAACTAGCAGCAGCAGGTTGCCAAGCAACTAGTTCTTTCTCGTTAAACCAAAGAGCAATTTCTTTATTAGCTGATTCAACAGCATCAGATCCATGAATAATGTTTCGTCCAACTTGAACACAGAAATCTCCACGAATTGTTCCTGGTAATGAATCAGCTGGATTTGTAGCACCAAGCATTTGACGACCAGTTTTAACAACGTTTAAACCTTCCCATACCATTGGGACTACAGGTCCAGAGCTCATGTATTCAACTAATCCATTAAAGAATGGACGACCAGCAAGATCAGCATAATGTTTTTGAAGATGTTCTTTTGATGCCTAAAATATAAAATTTCTTTTATTATGCAAATTAATTAATTAAACATCATTTTAAATATATTTTTAATTAGTTGGCGTTTTTTATCTTTTTTACAACTACATAACAAGGATTAGATAGGAATAGATATTAGGTTTATCAAACATATTTTTAACTGCGTTTTAAAATGCTTTATTACGTCAATTGTTATAATTTAGTTAATGCAATTAGTGATTAGAAACTATGTAAAATTTAAGGTTAAAAACGTGTAAATTTATACTTAGAGGTTATGTAAACTATCATTATTTCTATAGTATAACTTTTAATAAATTTTATATTTTTTTATTTATTCAGTAATTATGGATTGCGTGTTTAAATCTTTTATAAATAAGTATTGATTGTAAAATTTTTTTAGTAATTTCATTACATATGTTTAAAATTTGACCTCCACCAGCCACCTTAAGGATTAACACATTCCTCACTTTACAATTTATCTTTTAACTTACCCACATAAATTTCATTGCAACTAGTTTAAACCCTTTTTGTTCAAATCTTTCGATTATTTTTCCAACAAGTCCACGGTGGACACCATCGGGTTTAACCATAATAAAAGTACGTTCCTTGTTAGCCGCCATTGCTGATGAGAACAACGAGAAAAATGCAAGCAATGAACAAATCATGGAATGTTTAAATTGAAAATTTTTGGCAGAAAAAAATACAATACAATTAATTTTTGCGGCTTCAACAATCAAATATCGTTTTATAGTACTGCCAGATAAGAAAGAAAATTGTGTTTCATAATAAAGTTGTTGCAGTATTTTGCAAATACATAATATGCTCATGTTAATAATTATGTATACATGTTAATAATTAATATATATCGTTTAAGGGCCTCGGTGGTTTAGAGGGAAAGCAATTTGCCTACCGAAAGGTGCGAGTTTGATTCCCGTACAGATCATGAAAATTTTTAATTGAAAAACAAATTATTGAATAATAATATGCATATAACATATTTATATATTACACAAAATAAAAAATATTACTTAAATTAATAGAAAGTATTTTAACTGAAACTAGGATGCGCAACGGGCCGTAAGACCTGCGTGGTAGGATGACACGTGCTATCCTCTATAACAAATAACCATATAATTAACAAAATTTAATAAAAATAAATCAATTATAGGAAGTTAAATATTAAAAATAGGAAGTTATGATATTTTTTTTTGTATATTTATTCTATATATGAAATTTCAAATTTAAATTAACAACTACACACTAAATATTTTAAATATGTTAATAAAATTAATTAAATCTAATTTTACTAAATTATAAAAACAAGCAATTGGCAACAATATTTAAATGCAACAAAATATTTGCAAACTACGCAAAATCGAAATAAAGTCTAGGTATTGCCAGCTGCTTTAATATCGTAATAAATTTCCATTGAAAATTGTATTAATTTGATAATAATTAGAATTAAATATTGATTGATATATAAATTAAATTGGAAATTATAGATAGATATAGAATTAAACCTTTATTTTTTGTTTTAAATTAACGAAATAAATAAAATTAACATAAAATAAAATGAATTATAAAACTGCAACTTACCTAATTGCAGTTCAGGCCACACGGTTTTTATCAACTGTCATATTTGACAAATGTTTTGCTGTTTTGATAAATAAAGTATTTATTTTTTTTGTTGTAAAACATCTGCTTTTACTACTTGCTGTCTTTTTTTAATTTCATTTTCTATTACAAACTTTATATAGAAAGAGAAAAAAATATCTTTTGTCCTTTTCTATTTTTTTCTATTTTTTTAATGTACTTTGTGGTAAAATTTTTTATTCTGTCGCCATTCGCCATCAAGCAGCAGATCAAATGATTAAAAAATAAAAAGTAAAAAATTTTTATTTTTGCAAAATTGTAATATAAAAATTAAAAATATACATATTTATAAAATTATTGATCTGTGTTTATAAAAAAAAAAAAAAAATAGTAATAACTTTAAATAAAAATATACATTGAATAATTGTTGTCTAAAAAAAAAAGTACAGGTATCAAAAGTACTAGTATTAGAAAGATAAGGTACGCAAACAAGAGTTTAATTATAATACTAAGGTGAAAAAATTTAATCAAAACTACGAAGTTATAAAACTTGCAAGAAAACAAGAAAAATAAAAACAATTTTGTAAAAACTGAACAAAATTAATATTTAAAAAAAATTTGATTCTGAATCTTTATTTAAATACAAAAATATTCTTAAATTTGAAGATTTTAATAACAATATGCAGCAAGCTCAACAAATTCAGCAGCAGCCACAACAGAATGTGGCTAAAATAAATGATGTACAATCTTCTGTGGGTAAGCTATTTTAAAATTTTTTTTTTTGTTTTCAAATAATAACAAGATGAAATATTTAAAATCGACCGGAAAATCAATAATAAACTTATTGCATTGCAGTTTTATCATTTGTTGTTGTAACTGTATGGTTATGTATCTATAATATAGGTAATGACACATCTTTTTTGCTATCAAGGTTAAATAAAAATCGAATTTCGTTTAAATATCTAATTTTCATATAATTATAATTTTTCACTTTTCAACTTCAGTTTTAAAGTACAAAATGGCCCTATTCTGATATTGCCTTCGACTTCCGTATTTTTAATTTTTTTTTAAAAATCAATTTCTTTTTTAAATAATTTGTCTCAAATTATTTATAAACAGATTAATGTACATATATGGGGTAAGAGAAATGTGTTGAAAATTTTCCGATATGAAAGAGAAGAACATACAACTGAAATGACGTTAATCTATAATTAGAAAAATTAGCGCTGGTTATAGCTGAAACTACTTTATTTTAATGTAAAAAAAATTCTTAATTCCTTTCAATTATATGTTATGTAAGCAAAATTTTAAAGTTTTGATTAATATTATGTTTATGTATGTTTATATTTTGATTAACTAATCGGTTAACAGAAATAATTGAAACTAAATTTGTTTAAAACATAAATCTATAATTTGTTAAAGTTAATATAATATCAATATTATAGGTCGAAAATTGCAATTAAGAGCTTTAAAAGATTGATATAAAATCTAATTTCTCAAGCAAATACATCTTTCATTAAATTATTCATTTATGTATATGTAATAATTATTTAAAAAAAAAAATTGTATCATGTTAATTGGCTTTGTTTGTTTAACTATAATCAAATAACAAACTTTGATTCGCAAATTTCTCATTTTAAAAATAACCTTTAGTATGTAAAAATTAGCTTGTTATTAAATTTATTATAGTTTTATTAAGTAAATAAAAATATTTTTCCATAAAATAATTAAATAACAACAAGGGTGAATAATATCCCATACTACGGAAAAATTAAAAATGTTTCATTAGATTTTAAATTTTCATTATTATTTTGTTTATGTACGTATTGTTTTTAAAAGTCCTGTTAGTATATAAGAAATTTTTATGTTTTATATAGTGATTCCCATTGCAGCTGGAGCAAAAAAATTGTGTATGTATTCTTAACATGAAGAAGAAATTTTAGTTATCGGCTCTTAATAATCAATTAAACTAAGCTGAATCGAAATTTATCATTTTTACTATTAAATTAAAAAAATATATAATTTACTTTTTATAGGCTTACTTGAGTTGGCTCATAGAGAATATCAAGCTGTTGATTATGAAAATGCTGAAAAACATTGCATGCAACTTTGGCGGCAGGATAGTAGTAATACTGGTGTGCTGCTGTTATTGTCCTCGATTCATTTTCAATGTCGCCGTTTGGATAAATCAGCTCAATTCTCTACTTTAGCAATAAAACAGAATCCTTTATTGGCTGAAGCATATAGGTATGAATAAGTGTTATTTACTCATAAGTCATAACATTTTCTAAAAATATATCTTTATAAGTTTGATCTCATAAAGAAAAAAAAAATTGTTAATTTAACACTTGAAAAATTTAGTTTCATTATATACATGAAACTAAATAATAACCAACTACTATTTTAATGTTTTTTTTTAACTTTTAGCAACCTTGGAAATGTATATAAAGAGAGAGGTCAATTACAAGAAGCTTTGGAAAATTATCGTCATGCTGTACGGTTGAAGCCCGATTTTATTGATGGTTATATTAATTTAGCAGCTGCTTTAGTTGCCGCTCGAGATATGGAATCCGCAGTACAAGCTTATGTTACAGCATTGCAATATAATCCTGTAATTCGAAAATATGTTAAAGAATAGAAATTTAACTATTTACAATTTTATATTTATTTTTTTTTAGGATTTATATTGTGTAAGAAGTGATTTAGGAAATTTATTGAAAGCTTTAGGAAGACTAGAAGAAGCAAAGGTATAATAAATTGTAACAAAATACGCCCAAGCGTATTTTTTTTTTATAATTTATGAATATCATCCATATATATATATTTTATGTTAAATTGTATTTTTGATTTTTTATTTATTATTTGCAAAATTTTTTTATGACTGGATAAATTTGATTGAACGGTGAATGTAGATTTAATTAAATGTACGAAATGGTTGATTATATTTAAAATAAAACTTTAAAAAATATTTGTTTACAATAATAGTTTTAAGAAAATGATTTAACAAATTTTGAAACTAATTTTTTATGTTTTGAATAATTTTATTCATAACTTTGCTATTTTTAATATTAATGTATATACATATAATTATATATTTTTATACAAACTTTATATATTATAATTTATATTTATATTTCGTACTCTTGTTTGTATATACTTTTTGTATCAAGAGTGTAGAAATATAAAAATTTTAAATTACTTTAGGCTTTATACATATATTTATTTGCATGTCTATTTTAAATTATTTATTGAAAAAAGCAATAAATAAAATAAATAATTTATAATAGATTTATTTAATTTTTCATGGTTTTCAAGCTCTTTCAAACTTCTTTAGGGTTTAGATGTTGATTTTATACCCCACAAATTATTGTATGGATGGATTGAGTTTTTATATTGGATACACAAACAGAACCAACCAATGAATAAATATTTGTATGGCGATATATTTATTTTTGCAGAATGTCTGTTGTTTCTTGCAAAACCCTTTGCGTAGTTTGCGTAAATATATATGAATTTAGTTAAATATTTAATTTTGGCGTAAATTATGTACTTTATCTGACGTTAGTATTCTGCAATGTTATAAATCCTGGTTTAAAAAAGTTTGCAAAGAGCATCATATAATTGTTGTATTTGATAATATGTTGATAAAATTAGATTTAATTTTAATTAATATTCGTGATATTTAAATAACAAAAAAAATCCTATTTATCAAATATAACAATCATAGCATTTTATCATAAGAAAAATTTAAATAAAAAATTAGAGTTCATATTATGCTATTTAAATCATTTTATATAATTAGTGATACTAAGATAATTATTTAATTTGCGTTATATAAAATCGATATTAACGATTATAATCTATTTATGAATTAAAATATTTAAAAATTTTAATGCCGTAGGCAATTGAATTTAAATTAAAAAATATTTAAAAAATTATTAAATGTACAAACAAATTATTTAATTAAATTTTAAAGTTTTATGTGTGAATGAATATAGTTTATTGATATGAGTACTGCATGTGTATCTAAAGCTTCTTATTTACCTAGTGAAATAATGTACTGTTTTGTAATATTAACACTTTTTGTATACATTAAATACATATATTTTCATCATTTGA
Source organism: Dolichopus griseipennis (assembly GCA_963082915.1). Taxonomy (NCBI): domain Eukaryota; kingdom Metazoa; phylum Arthropoda; class Insecta; order Diptera; family Dolichopodidae; genus Dolichopus; species Dolichopus griseipennis. Next base: position 107,672,547 of record OY720442.1, read on the forward strand.
TAAAATTTCAAGTAAAAACTACAAAAAAAAAAACAATGTACCTTTACAGTAAAAATTAAAAGTTTTAAATTTATTAAAACAAAAAAAAAAATCAGATTGAATTAATTTAGCATACGGTACTTAATTTAAAATATTTTGTAAATTTTTTTTTTATAAAAAAGAATAATTCATACAGTGTTTATTTACTTATTGATTATGAAGTTTAGCTATTCAATTAAAATTTTCAAATATTTCCTAATTGTTTTAAAATTTACTTATTTAAATTCTGATAAATCTATCAAATAATATAAAATAATTATATAACTTTGATTCACAAAAATATTTAGCTTATTTCTAAGTTAATTTGGAAATAATTTATTTCTGCAAATAATTACTAAATTTAATTCAAACAATTAAATGAATTCCATTTGTTTTCTTCTGTTGCTATAACTTCAAATGTTAACTGACATTGTCTGCAACATTTAAAAAAAAACTTCTTTTATCAATAAGTTTATTCACTGTTTTTTATTTATTTTTCAAATTAAAAATGTGTAATTTTAATTTATTCATATTGAATAAAAAAAAAAGTAATAAAAAGAAAATAATATATATATTTACAAAAATAAAAAAAAAAACAAAATAAAAAATGATTATTAATTGAAAATTATTCAATTCTATATTTTTTTGAACAATATTTGTGTAGCCAAAAATTATAGAAAAGCCATATAAATTTATACAAATATAATAATTAGATAAATTAAAAATGACAGAAATGTGATTCTCCAAAGTTGAAACTCTAAAGTATTTATAGAAACACATTCAGTTGCAACAGTATAATATGGGGTACGTTCTACTATGTATTCTCATTTGGTTTCGTTTGGTACCTACCTACTTTCTTATTATCAATTAAAAGGAGATTGAATTCTGTTACCTACTGGTGAAAAAAATAAATTAGTAATTGATTCAGCCAGGTAAAGTAAAAGTGCTCTAGTCAACAATTAAACAAAATAAAATTTTAAAAAATTAAAAAAAAATCCTAATCCCTTTAATCCTAAAAAGACTTAAATTTCTTATATAGAATTTGTATTCATATGCTATTATTATATTTGGAAATTATAAAGCTTTTCTTTTACTTTAATTTACTAATCATAAAAATATTTCTTAAAATAAATTGTAAAATTACTCTTAAAATATTTTTGCTAATAATCATCAATAGCTACAATCATAAGCTTTTTTATTATTGATTTGTAATAAATCAAAACAAAAATCTTCTGCTAAAATATAGTAATTTTATGAATAAATATATAATAAAACGTTTTAAATTTTTATTTTAATATCAAAATATACTTTGATCTATTTAAATTATCTGGTTTTTAAAACAGAAATTAAAATTAAAACTCTCAAATATTTTTATATCTACTTTTTAAACAAACAGGCCGTTACTACTAATTTTAAATCAATTTGCAACTGATTAATTTAAATCAATTAAAAATTGTAGTGTATCTATCAATCATTAAAGAAAATTATATGAAATATTTTGTTGAAATCTACTTTTAATTTATATATTTCATAGAAAATATTAAATGAATAAAGTATTAAATATATGTATTTAATAAAAATATTCTGAAATCATAAGTTAATCTAATAATAATATATTCAAATGTGTTTCAAAATATTTTTGAGTAGCATTTTATTATTACAATTTTTATTTAAAGCTAAAATCAGTTGCGTTTTAATTAAATTTCAAATATTTAAGATAATTAATTCTTTAATCAGTTTCAATCAAAGTTTAAAAAGTTTTAAAATTTTCAAATTGAAATCGAAATAATTCTATTAATATGAGAAATTTTAAAGTTTTTATCCTTTGACCTTCTATATCCTTAAGACAAAAAATTTGAAAAATGTATGACTAGGCAATAGGCACTGAAAATGTATTTTTTTTTTAATCTAAAACAATTAATATTTTTTACTATAGTTCTTTCTATATATATATATGTGTATATATATATACTATAATTATATACTTATATATACTTTTTTAAATTTACACAAAATAAAACAAGCACAAAGCTTTTGCATAAATGTTGAGGATAAATATATATTTATATATTTGTAATTCATATAACATAAATATGTATGTATAGTTAATAAATTTTTAAAAGCGTAGTTTTTGGCGTATTTTTAAGTCAATTTATTTTTTGAGAATTTGCTTTCTCAAAAAAAAGGTGCATATTTTTTTTGTTTTAGTTAAATAATTTGTTATTTAAAAAATAATTAATTTTAATTGTGAATTGTTTGTTAAATTTACTAATTTTTAAAATTTTTTTATATTTGTTTTATATTTGTACTATTATTAAAACTTTGTTTCATTTTATTTTTATATTTTAAATAATTTAAAACAAAGGTAAAAAATTAAAACTTTAAGAAGTATGCACTGTGCGTAGGGCGTAGATTTGTAGATTTATAAATTTTGGCGTAAATTCGTTTATAAAAATGGCTATTTTTTTCATTTTTTTTTGCTTGCGTTGAAATATGCGTAATTTTTACAAAGCGTAATTTTTAATGTGCGTAGAGCGATTTATACATTTATGTTTAGGATTAAGGATTCAGTTGTATATAAATATAAGTGGAAAATAATAATTTAATTCTTCAAAATAAATATATTCGGTATAATTTAATATATGAATGTTAATTAATTTTTATCTGATTTTTTTCAACGTTTAATTTTTTTGTTCAAAAACATTTTGTTGTTTGTCCGAAATTTGTAAAAAAAGGATTTAACTAGTGTATTTTAGCTAATTATTACAAAAAGTTATATTTATTCTTTTCATATAAGAAATTATTTATTTTTAAATTTTAAAATTTAAAGTCACAAGTGTTCTCAATTTAACAAATATTTTACAGAATTATTTAATTTGATTTTCTTGAAATTAGCAGACTTACGTACTATTTCGAAATTATCAAAATTTTGACCCACTTTTATTTTACAAGTAATTGATTAAAAAAATATGTGTTAAATTTATAAAAAGAGTTTGAAACTGAATTATTGTTAATCGAAATCAGATAACATTTGTCAATAGAACAAAAGAAAAAGAAATCGTTTTAATGTTAGTATTAATCGACAATTGTCCGTTGTGAATTGTTGATTGAAATAGTTAAAAATTTTTTATTAAATATTTGTAACTATATACATGTATATATTATGTAATTAATATAAAGGAAATTTACACAAAAGCTTATAAACAACTGAAAATTAGGAGCGTAATTTTATGACGACAGCAGTGCGAAGCGAGCGATGCGAACGGGGCGAATTTTTGCGAAGCGTTTTATTTAATTTTCTTTTTATTCAATATATATTAAGTTATAGGTACCTCAACATAATTATTAAAAAATATAATTAAAATAAAGTAATGAAATAAAAATTTTATCACATTTTTTATTAGATTTCATAATTATATACCCAGTATTTTTTTTATATAAAATTCCTTTTTTTTTTTTTTTTTTGTAAGGGAAATATTAAAAGTTCTTCTAAAAAATGTGATTCAAATTTACAATGCTATTCTAATGCATTTTTATCATACATTTTTGATAGGAAAAACTAATTTTTCCTATTGTAAAAATGAAAATTAAAATGCAAATCAAATTAATTTTATATCAAATTTTCACTCCATTAATATTCAATTTGAAAAATTTCTGTGCAAATGAAAAAATTTTTTTTTATATTTTCTGCAAATTTTTCAAATAAACTTTTTATAATATTTTCTTTTTTTTTAATTTTGGTGTTTTTATTTTTTTTTTCTTATTTCCCAAAAAAAAAACAAAACTAAAAAATTTTCGTTTTTCGATGCAATTTTTCACGAATACGAAAATCGATTTTGTCAATTATCTTAAATTTAAAAAAAATAGGCCTGTTATTTAAAAGCTATTGAAACATGTCCCGGTTTTGCTGTTGCATGGAGTAATTTGGGTTGTGTTTTTAATGCCCAAGGTGAAATTTGGCTGGCAATTCATCATTTTGAAAAAGCTGTTACATTGGATCCTAATTTTTTGGATGCATACATAAATTTAGGAAATGTATTAAAAGAAGCAAGAATATTTGATCGGTAAGTGCTTAAATATATATATATTTTTTTAAGATATATTATTGAGTAATTTTAAGCCATTGTGGATTAATCAAAAAATATTTAATATATAAAATTGCCAGATCATATTTTTGTTTAAAAATAAATTCTTATATTACTACTATACTTGGAAGGAATTGCTTCATAAAAGTAATGTTATAATTTTTTTAATTAATAAAAAAATTGTTCGAATCTCGGAATTTCATAATATTTAGTATCTAGATATTTAGTATCATTATAATTCTACTCTACAAATTACATTTAAGGTTTACAATGTGTTAGTATCCTAATCATAGCATTGTACAGAGCTTGATCTTAAATTCTGTAAATTAAAGTATTAAAACTAAATTCAAATTTAAATAAATTTTTAATAATTTATAAGGCTAAGAATTCGTATTTAACTTTATTTATAGTACATATAATCAGGGTTGTTTTGCAAGGACAACTTATCATTTATTACAAATCAAATAATGATTTTTTTTTATAGACTTTGTGTTATAGCAAATTATATTTGATAATAATTCAAATGAAGTGTTAATTAGTAAAAAACACTAATATATTTATACCCGTATCAAAAGGGTATAATAAATTTGCCATTACGTTTGTGACGCAGAGAAAGAAGGGGGGGGGGGGGGTAGATATAAACTCAAGTGTATGGAAAACAAATCAAATCGATTTAGCTATGTATGTCCGTCCGTCCGTCACCACGATAACTCAAAAACTAAAGGAGCTAGGATCTTGAAATTTTCGCAATTCGTTTTTTTGCAATAGCCGTCATCGCTATTTAAATCCAGCCATTTTGGTCCATTGGTTCGGGTAGCTGCCATACAACTTCTTTTTTTATATGAGCATTACTCTATACCTATTGAAGTTGGGTGTCTGAAATTTTGCCAAAAATAGTTTAGTCTTATAGCCAAAGTTTCTGCAAAATTTGGTTGGTCTATTCTAGAGGGTTCGAGTAAGTGCCATACAACTCCTTCTTTTATATGAGCATTACACTATACCTAATAAAGCTGGTATGTTTGAAATTTTGCCAAAAGTAATTAATATTTAAAATAATGATATAATGTTTATATAACGGTCATACGGGTATCCCAGTCTACTCTACCACACTCTTCCTCGTTTTAATATATAATTATTTGATTAGTTTGATTATTTGATGCAATAGGACCAATTTATAATTTATATTATAATCAGACTTTTGTAATTAAATTTAAAATACAAATCACGTGAGCCTTATATGTTTAATTTATATGAAGTGAACATACCTATAGGTTTTGTTTCAAAAGAAATTTTTCTTTTATATTTTTAAGTAATCAATCAAAATTTTATATTTATTTATTTTTTTTATACGTAATATTATTGTTACACAATTTTCATTTATTTTTTTTTATTTTATTTATTATTTGTATTTAGTCTAACAAGTATATTATTTACATATAAAATAACAATATTTAAATAAAACAATAATAATAATAATAACAAAAATGTAATAAAAAATTGCAAAAATTATTTCAAATGCGTTTATTTCAAAATAATAGATCTATCAATCAAAAACAAACATCTTCTAAGTTTATTAATATATGAGTAAAAATATGTACACAATACACATTTTAATACGTATGTTATTTTATTTTGTTATATCTATCTTCTATATATATAAAAACGAAAGTTTGTTTATTTGTTTGTTTGTATGTAGCGAATAGACTCCTAAACTGCCCAGCCGATTTACATGAAAATTTGTATATAGAGGTTTTTGGGTACGGAAAGAAATCATGGGCCAAAAATTTTGCTCTAACGGGCCGCCAAGTTGGGGCTGTGGTGCAAGTATTTAAACTTCTTTGTTCTAAAATGAAAACGGTTTGACCGATTGACTTAAAATTTTGTTATGGACTTGAGTTGAGTCTGTTAACAGTCGGTTTTACATTTGGTCAAAAAAAATTTTTTGAAGTAAATTACGTCAAATTTTGAAGTTTCAAAAATTACTAGAATAATCCTAGAAAAATCGTTTTAAAAAGATTGCTTTCATATATTTTAAAATTTACATGTGTGTAATTTTTGTGTTAACTTTTTGCAGTAACATCAACTTCAATTAAACCTCCATTGAGAGGCGCAGCAACGCGCACCGTGTATTAGCTAGTATATAATAAAATGGCTATTATTAATCTAAATATGTCATTATGTACGTAGTACATGGAAGATATTACATGGTAAAGTCGTAAAATTAGGTTTTTATAAGGGTTTGTAATTTATTTTCTAAGTTTACTACTTAATTTCTATAATTTAAAAAATAATTATTTCTTTATTTTAAAACGGCCTTTCAGTTTCTTTTTGAATATTTTTTTGATATTGTAAAAATGGTTGAAAAAGCAAGTGGAAACGCATTTCAGAAAAAATAAGAAATTTATTATCACATATTATTTTTAATAATTGTTTATCATATTTAGAAATATTTGTGACAATTTGATTTTAGATGGAAACCAATCAATTTACTATTCCATTAGTTTTAATAGGTTTTAAGTCACTTGAATATCAACATTCGAACCGTTGTTTTTAATAAAAGGCATTAGTATACATGTATTATTTGCCAAACTCCAAATCGATGATATTAAAATATAAAATCTTAAAATTCAAATATAGTATATAATATAATATAATATATGTTACGATCATACGGGTATCCCAGAGTTGACACAGTCTACTCTACTACACTTTTCCTCGTTTTTTTTTAATTTTTAGTTTAAAGATATTTAAGTTTTAATATCTTAAACAGAATTGAAGTCTCCTTTTAAAACATCAGCTATAAAATTGAAATGTATCAAACAAATTGCCATACACAAGTAATTAAAACAAATTTTATCAAAATCTATAGTATTTGTTTAAATTCACATTATTTGGATCATATTTTATTTATAATTTCATTCTACTGGTTCGAAACTTTTTCAAAATAAATTTGTATATTAAACTTTTTGTATAAATTTGTTTATAATTTTAATATCTTAAAATTTCTTTTAATAATTTTATAATATCCTTATTATCTTGGAACTATATTAAATATACTTAAAATAAGTAATGAAAAAAACAAAAGATTTTTAAAAAGCACATTTTAAAAAATTAAACAATCATTCATAATCAGTTTTGGGTAAAAATGAGTATATTGAGAAACTCTTAAGTTTATAATAATTTTTTTTTTTTATCTAAAAATATGAAATTTCAGGTGGAGTGAAGCCCGATTCTAAAGTTTTTTTTATATAATTCTTCATTTTTAAACCACGGATGGTAAATTAAAGAATTTTCTTTTACTTGACTATACTTCTTTGTACATGATTTTATATTAGCCGAATTGAAAGTTTTGTAACAAAGAATTTTCATTTTGCTAAATAGAAATTTCGAATAGAACATCAATTTCAATGATTTGAATGCGTTGTTTGCTTTTAATATTTGATTCCGAATATGAGTGTTAAACTTAATTAGGGAATCAAAATGTATCCCCAAGTATTTAATTGTGTTCGAATTTTTGAGTTTAGTTCCATTTGGGAGCCTTAATATTAAATGTTCTACAGTTGTATAAAAATTTTGTAAACATATGGACAGACATACAATCGGATCGAGTGAAACTAAATATAGGTAAATTTTTTTTAAGAAAAGTTTTTTTTTAAATGTTTTAAAAAAATTGTTTTGTAAATCGAATTACTCTCTGCCAGTCGATTCGATTCGATTTAATAAAATTAAAAATATCAATCAAATAAATAAAATACAAAAATACATAGGTAATATTATTTTAAGAGAAATACTTTTTCATTTTATAATAAAGCACGTGCTTTTATTAGTATTCATTTTTTTTTTACTTTTACATAAAAATATTATAAATATCTTGTATCAATTGAATTGAAAAAAAAAAAAAAAATACTATAAAAATAAATATTATTTTATTAAAAATAATCAATGCTCTTACTTTTATAAGAGATTTTATTTAAGCGTGTTGTAAAATTGTGCCAAATTAAAGAGCTATAATATTATATTTTTAGTAGATGAATATATTGTATTTGATTCAGAAATTAAATTTTCTCTTATCAATATCTTCTCTTATCTAATTCAAATTTCAAAAAAGTGACTTGTGACTTGTGATGATGTGCATGTGATGATATAAGACTATATGATCGCAATTCGTTAATTTAATTATTTCTTCATCGTATTTGAATATATTGTAAATTATTAAAAAATTTGTGAAAATAGGACATGCGTATTAATTGAATGATTATTTAAGAGTTGGGAAAATTATTTTTCTCTTTTGATTTTTGTTATCAGTTTTTCTTGCAATTAAAAATTATATACACTATATGACAAAAATTTTGATCTGTTTAAAAATTTAAGATGAACAGAACAATCTTTTATCTTTTAATGATAAGTTTTAATTATCCTAAAAGTATGCAATTTCAAATTTTCAGTAAAAGTAATACATAACATATAATATAGTGCCAGGCCCAAAATGGCCTATGTGGCCGAGGGTCTTACTAATGTTATTGCAATTTATTGTAGTAATATTAGATCAAAAATCAATAAATAAATAAATAATATCATATAGTTAAACTTAAGTTATAAATTAATTTTCTAATACTTCAAATTTTGGATGGTGTTACAAGTTACAAAAAAACTATTCGAATATTTTCATAACGTAATTTAAAACTCTGGGGCATTTTTTTAAAACATTTTTAGTCTCACTTTTATAAAATTATTAAAAAAAATTTTAAATTTTGCAAAATGTATTAAAAGAATATCAATTTGAAATATTTTATATCCAATAGTGTTTCTATCGAGATTACTTGGCCTACAAGTATCTTCTAAAGATTCTATTAGTCACTTAAACCTGACAAATAACAATAATTAAAACTTTTTTTTTAGTAGTGTTTATTTCAAAAAATTTATATAATACAAAAATTTGAAAAAAAATGTCCAAAATTTACATGTAAATATGTTATAAAAAAAAATTTATAAAAATTTTAAAAGAAATATATATAATTAGGCCACTGGTGTCAAAACTTTTCAAATTTGTAATTTGTTTTGTACATTTTTAAACTTTAAAAAAAATTTTTTTTAATAACTTTAAAAGTGAAACTTAAAATTTTATCAAAACATATTTACAAATTATTGTGTATTAGGTCTAGGAAATTTCGAACTTGTTATATATAATTTTTGTATCAAGATTTTGTGTATTTTTTTTATTTTAAACAGCATAAATGTCTATCATTTTCTTCTTTCATATTATCTTTTATCAAAATTTAATAAAGAGATTTCTATCTCTCATCTTTTACTTAAAAATTTAATATTCTAAAATATATTTTTAAAAACACACAAAATATCTGTTTGTATTTAATTCCATAACAAAAATATATATCAAAATTATTTGAGAAATATATGTATATATATTTGTACAAAATTTTTAACTTTATATACAAACATTATACAAAATTTTGTATATAGGCAATGTTGGGATATTTACTGAATAAAATTATGCCGAATATTGGAAAAATTTATGCCAGAATTATGCTAAAAGTGAAAATTTTGAGAAACAAATAATGGACTACATATATTTTCTTAGTTTTTATTACTTTTATTTAATTTTAAAGGTATTAAAATAAATTCAACATAAGCCATAAGCCATGCTTTGGGAAATTATTTGCTTTATAATTTTCTAAAATTACAAAATTAGATTTCAAATAATATTTTCATTTATGCTTATATTTATTATGGACACAAGCTACTTTTTTTAATTGGGTTATTTTCTAATTCATATTTATCAGAATCTGAACTTCTGATAGACAACCATGCTTATATTTATTATGGACACAAGTTATTTTTTTTAATTGGGTTATTTTCTAATTCATATTTATCAGAATCTGATAAAGTTGACAATCCACTATCTTTATTATTATTATTATCATTATTTAAATTTTATATATGTAAAATTTAAAAAACAAAATAAATTACAATTTAAAAAGTGTGATTTTTCAAAAGTTATTTTTCAATTTAAAATGTTTTTGTTTTCTTGTCAACCGTCAAACTTAAAATTCAATGTTGCCAGTACTGATCGAATTTAAAATTTAAGTTTTGAAACACGTATATGTACAATATTTCATAAACATAATTACAGCGATTGAAAAAAAATTAAAAAAAAATTTTAAGTACAAGTATTCAAAACAGTAAAAGCCCTTTAATTATTATATGCTGAAATAATGCTTTTTTAATAAAATTATGCTAAAAAGTATCTGGCATAATTTTTAAAAATAATTATGCAAAATGGAAATTAATATGCTAAATCTGGCATAAAAATGCTAAAATCCTATCACTGTATAGGTATGGGATATGTATATAAAAAAAAAAGAATTGAGAATTATCACAAAATACATTCAAAAGTAGAGAATTATCAACATACAAAATACATACAAAAAGAAAATGAAAAAACCATAATAATGAAGAGAATATCAATGTAGAAATAGGAAAATTTTTTCGGAAAATTATATTATTATATTGTTCTTATTTTTTTTTTCTTAGATTCGGGTTAAAATATTCTTCGATGGAAAATTATATTCTTAGTCGACGAACAAATCTCGTGTGGTTTAAATACCCTTCAAAAAAAAAAAAAAAAAAAAAAACTTTTTTTCAAAAAAAAAAAAAAGACTACTAAAATTTTGTTTTTTTTTTTGCACCGTGTATTTTTAATAATTTTTTTTTTCACTCTCTCTCTCTCTCTCCTCCTTTTCCTCTACTATATTTATGTGTAAATATATATATTATACGTTTATTTAAATAATTTTAAACACCTATTTTTTTTTTTTTTTTCATGATAATTTATAAGTGTTAAAAAAATTGGTTATTTTTTTTTTTTTAAATCTATTTTCCAAAAAAAATTAAAAATTTTGTAATAATTTTTATCATCCAATATATATATATATATATATTTGTATTTGTGTTATATTTTGTAAATAATTTTGAATTTAAATTTCAAAGTACAAAAAAATGTTGTTTTTTTTATCTATTTAAAAAAAATTTCCTTTAAAAACATGTAAAAAAACAAAAAAAAAAAGTAAAAAAATACAAAAATAAAAACGGAAATAAGTGGAAAATTATTTTTTTTGTTTTGTTTTTTTTTTTAATTTAAATGTATAGAAAAAAAAAAAACTAAGAGAATATGAAATTTCATAGTAATACAAATATTTATATAAAAATTAAAATTTAAAATAAAATATTTGAATAATTTTTTAGAATTTGTAAATTTTTACTTAAAAAAAAAAAAAAAAACAAAAATTAATGTGTTGTTAAAAAAAAAAAAATATTTCCTTTCCTATAATTTTTTATTTCTTTTAAACCATATTATTTGTTGTTTTTCTTTTTTTTTTTTCTATTTTTTCTATTTACACTGTCTATATACTTGAAAATTTAACTGAATTTTTCTCTAAACATCCTTTTTTTTTTGTTTTTTGTTCTATTAAATTAACAGCTATTTCTGTATTATATTTTATGTATTAACATTTAACAGACAGTTTGTTTTGTTTTTTTTTAGTTTTTTTTTTTATTTTAACATCCTTGTTGATATGAAACAGTTGTTTTGTTGTTGTTGTTGTTTTTTTTTCTCAAATTTATTTTTGCTTTTTTTTTAACACGAATAAACAACAGATAAAAAAAAAAAAAAAAAACAAAAACTTACTTAATATTTAATAAGTATATTCTCTCACACATATTGTAATGTATGTGTTTGGATTTGTATTGAAATTTAAAATTTTTTTTTTTTAATGTCTCTGATAACATTTTTAAGGAAAAATTTAAAAATATAAATGTAAATATAAACTAAAATAATATATATATATATATATATTTAATTAAATATTTTATAAATTAAAACAAAATAAAAAATAAATTTACATAATATATATTAATATCCTTTATATTATGTACACATCTATTAAATAAATAAAAACTTCAAAATAAATTTTTAAAAAAAAGTATAAACAAAGAGCATATTATATTATAATATAACCAATACATACATATATATATGTGTGTAAGATAATAAACTGAAAATTTTCTTAACATTAACACAAACCAATACAATAACAACAAAAGAAAAGTGAAAATTATCATTTACATTTGACATAATCTGTAAAAATGTATTGTATATTTAAAAAATTATTTTGTATATAAAGAATATATACTATAAGTATATAGAATTTTAATAATACAATATTGTTTCACATATACACAAATACATTTTCAAAAAAAAAAATTTGAGAGAAGAGAAAACCTCCTAAATAAATGAATTTTAAATACAAAATTAGAGAAAAACAAAATAGAGAAACGAATTGTGTCGGATTGGCTTTTTTGTTGGTTGGTCGGACGGTCGGTCGGTTGGTCGGTTAATTCGGTACAAAGTACGATACGGTATATCGGGTACATCGTTGATTATATTATATTTATATATATATAAATAATTTAACATTACATGCAATATAATTGTTATATTTAACAGTTTGTCTTTTCTTATTTATTTGCAAAAAACTTTGTTATATTTTTTTTTGCTTGTTTTTTTTTTTTTATTTTATTTTTTTTTTTTTGTGTATATAAACTGTGTATATTGTAAAGTTATGTTCATTTTCAATTTGGAAATATTTCAATATATACTGTTATTAATATTATATGTGTGTGTATATATATATATAATGAATGTAAAATAGATGTGATGATAACTATCTATTAAAGATTATTGTTTAATATATTGGGAAGAATTAACAATAACAGATAACGGGATCGGTAAAGGATCAAAAAAAAAAAAAAAAAAAAAAAAAATCCTTATTTAAATCAATTGTTAAAAAAAACGTTGTTTATTTTTGTATTTTGATTAATTCAGTTTTTTTTTTGTATTATTTAAGTGTTATATTGTACTGATCTGATCGCGGGTTCATTTAACAAGAGAACGAGAAGAACCAGAATTCAAAATTTTTTTGATTAGTATCAGAATTAAAGGTGTTAATTTTGTAAATTAATTACAAAAAAAAAAAATTAAAATTAAATAAAAATACAAGGAGTAAAAATATACAAGTATAGTGTAAAATTGTGCGTACCATAATAATGATGAGAGTTGAATAACATCATATTTTATAAATGGTTTAATTGTGCTTATTAAAATATGGAAAAAATTTTATAAAAAAAATCAATATAAATTAAAAATTATAAATTAATAAAAAATTTTTAAAATAAATTAAAAATATTTTAATAAATAATATCTAAAAGTTAATTTAAAAGTTTTAAAAAAAAATTTTGAAAATACAAGTAATTTTTTTTAATAAATCATCGTTTGTAAATATTATTTTTAATTAATTAAAATACATACATATATATATATAAAAATAAAATTATATTTTAAGTGAAAAACTGCCAAATTATACGTAATAAGGGATCATATTAAAATATTAAAAAAAATCACAAATTGTAAATAACCAACATTATTAAAATAATAATTTTTATGGTAAAATACTTAAAATATTATTACTTTAATTTTATTTTAATTAATTTTCAATTCAAGTAAAGGATTACTACTATTTGTTTTTTGAAGAAAATTTTTGAGCAGCAGTTTTGGTTTTATTCAAATAATACTTATATTAGAAAAATATAATGAATGGGAAGTAGATTCAGAAATGATGGAACATATACATTCTGATACATATTTGATACATAAGTTAAAGTAAATTATATTTATAATCGCTTTTCAAGTTTAAATACAGCTTTATTAATTGGACTTAAACTGCACAGTTTAGAGATCTCAATTCAATTGATTGATTACAATTTTTTTAAACTAAAAATCATCATTTGATATAAAATTAGAATTTTACATGTATTAAGCGATTTACACTTAAGCTATTTTTACTCTTTGGCGTTACAAACCAATATTCAAAGAGAAATCTGATCATTAATAACAGTTCAATTAACGATTACAGTGAACATGCTAAATAAAATAAAGTAAGCGTAAGGAGAAAGAGCCTTTATTAAATTTGGAAACTATGTTAAACCTCTGTTAACTTATATATTAAAATTCTAAAAAAATTAGTGAATTTGGATAGAAAAAATCTATCCAGTTTAAATATTCCATATAAGTGAATAAAATTGTAAAATATCAAAAAAATTTTCTTCAAAAAATAATTAATTTATTAGTTTTTCAGTTAAAAATTTTTCTAAATTTAAGTTATATTGAAAGCATACATTTTTCTTTATTATTTAAACTATAAAATTTAGATTTTTATATTCATAATTTGATTTTAAAACAGAAAATATGTTTCTTTTTTTTTTTTAAAGATTTGAGATGTTTTAAAAGAAATGGTTAATATTTATGTATTGTACAAAATTGAAAAATATTTATGTCCAGTCTTTTTTTAAGATCTAATAGGTGTTCTAAATCTCACTTTTCAAAAATCCCAGTCTTGAATTGTTTTTTATTTTCAGAAAGGAAAATCGTAATTTTTAAATTTAACTACTCCAAATCCCAATCCCCTTAATGCAGAATCTCACTTATGCATATATGTATATAAATATACCGGAAAAAAGGAAAATACGTCGATTTCCTAACCCAATCTAAAATCCTTCCAAATTCAGAATCCCACATAGCTATTTGCTGGAAAAAGTTAAAACCTTGATTTTGTATCCATTAAAAAAAGCATGGTTTTCCATAAGGAAAGCGGGATTTTTAACAAGAGTAGGATTTCGAAAAAGTGGGATTTTTCAAAAAGCGGGTTTTTGAAAGACGGTTGTTTTGAGAAGTGGGATTTTGGGAAGACAGGATTTCTGGTCGTCTCCAGCTTATCAGTTAATATACAATTAGGAAAATAACAAAATAAAATAGGGCTAACTAAAGATGATAGAAATTTTCGTTATTTAAATAATTAAGAAGCAACAGAGCAATTAACTCTGCCACTGCGAAACGAAGAAATTCCGTAAATTTACAATAGGTTAACTTATTAATTAAAAAGGCTGTTAGATCTCATTAAAATATAATATCATTATTTTGAAACTTTAATGAGTGTACTTACATAATATATTTGAAAAAATGTTAACCTAAGGTATTCAAGTGTTCGAAAAAAGAAAATTTTAGCGTTACATCGTTTTAAAAGGGGGTGGATTAAAAGTTAATTTTTGTTTTAAAAAGCTTTTTTTTAAGATCTAACTCCTGTCAAAATTTCAAATTACTAACTTGAACCGTTTAAAAGAAATAAAAGATCAAGAATTTTGCAAAAATCGCGTTTCGCTTAACGGTAAATCAACTATATAACTTGTTACGGTTTAGCTTTTTTAGATTGAACATTTACTTTATAGAACTTTTGTTTTAACAATTTAAATAAAGAGCTTTTCACAAATTTTGGGAAGCTGTAACTTCATAAAAAAGTTCTTCCATTTTTGGGAAGCTGTAACTTCATAAAAAAGTTCTTCCATTCAATTAATTTCTTTTGTAATATCTGAGCGTACTTAAACTCGGTTTCTTTATTTAAAACGATGTAAAAGTTTTGTAAACATAAGGACGGGCGGACAGACTGAAGAAGTGAAACTATATATACGCACATTTTTTTATAAAAAATTATCTTGAAAATGTACTAAAAATTGCAACTTAATTTTGACCCATCTTACGACATTTATCATTATTGTTACAGATTACCTTTGCAATATTTCTTAATATACATATATGTATTAACATATAACGGTTTTACAATTTTAATATCCTTTTCAGTCTCGTCGTTTTTTTTCATTCTATTATTTCATTCCATTTTTTTTTCTTCATTATCCCTCTTCCAGCAATTTTCTACTTTTTTAAAATTGAAAAAAAAAAATACATAAAAATTAAATAATGAAAAAAATTTAAAATATCCTTAGGATAAATTTAGTTAAGGACATTGATTCAATGTGGCATAAGATAAAAATAAAAAAAAAATAAAAAAAAAACAACAGAAAGAGACAAAAAATTAAAATTTATCGTTTGCTCATTTGGAAAAAAATAAAAAACACTTGAAAATGAGTGTTTTTTGTTTGGTTTTCATTTTCACGTTTTCAACAATCGAAAATAAAAATTTTTTTATTTAATTTATACGATTTTTTTTTTACTATTCTTTGTTGACCATTTTTTTCCTATATATATGTTTTTATATACAAATCTCACCTGTATGCATAAATACATAAAAATATAGAGGAAAATATTATGTAAAAATCCATAAACCTTAATCATATAAAAATTAAATCAATTGAATTGTATAGTATTCACTTGAAATCATCCGATTATAAATATGTAAATACATATTACATATATGTATATCTATTAAATTTTTTAAGGATATGTAGGTATAATACTTTTTATAATACCTATTTTTTAATTTGAATTTTATCTTTACTTCCATACTTATAAAATTATCTTAAAATAATAAAAAATCTATAAAATGATTGAAAACTATAGATATGTTAAAGATTTTTAATCTATTCTTTATATTAATTTTTTAATCTACATCGATCTCTTGCTTTACAAATTTCTGTTTTATTCCTTATCCATTCCTTTAAGGAGTGTATGGTACTCGCCAGATTTAATTAGTATAGGCTTCAGTTTTTTTTTATCTCGACTTTAGCTTATTGTATAAGATTATGAATACACAAATGTTAATTTTGTGCGCCATCTATTGTCCTTTTCAAGAGTTATTAATATATTTATATTAAATCTTATCTTATATTACGATATTAACTAGGTATAACGATATAATTATATAATTTTACGATATTGTTTTTATAAGATTTGATTAATCCACATGAAGGGCTATGCCATTGGTCAGATGTAATATACAAATATCATAAGATACAAATTAATTAATTCTAATTGTTCCTTTAATCATTTATTCTCGTACAGGAAATTGTTTAATGGTCAGTTAAATTAAACCTTCACGTGATTTGAGTTTAAACTCAGGTTTATTAATTTATCACTTCAAATTTTTGAGCAAAACACAGTACTTTTAGAGTACTTAAAGATTCAATTAAATGAAGTACAGGTCACTAAAATTTCATTCACTTTTAATTTGAAATGAGATTATAACATTTTTCATAATTTAAAGGCGATTAAAAATTTTTTAACAGTTATTTTAGTACTTACATGTTTTCTTAGCTTTTTAGGGATGATTTACTATGACAAAACTGTATTTCATTAGACTGGAGGGATTTATTTAGTATGTATATAACTTAGCCTATTGACCAATTGTCACATATAAAAATGTTAACATTCTGAAAAAGGAGAATATCCTGATTTTAAATGCAACTCTCTTAAATTCCTTCATATTCAGAATCTCGTATATAAATATGTAAAAATTCTGAAAAATTGTTTTCTGGTTTCAAATGACCTAATAGAGCATAAGGCAGAAGCAAATGAAATATTTGTAGCTCATTTTGAATTCAAGAATTTTGAGAAAAGATTAAATAAGGGAATTTTCAAACAGTAATCTGGGTTTGGGTTCAAACTTTCTTTTGACTTAATAAAAGCTTCTACTTAACGGAATGTTTTTTAACATAAGTTTGAAGAAACAATTTATTTATTTTAATTATCAAATCTATAGACCTTATAAATAAGTTATGAAATTTTAATATGGTTCGAATGACAAATCACGACTTTGAAGTCTTATAATTTAAGTATAGGATGAAGTTAAAATATAGACCTCACTTTAAGAATATTTTCTTGTCATTCATATGGACTTTCTCTGTCACCTCTAGGTTTATAATTCATTGAGCTCTGGACATTCGGTATGTACCATTTGATATAATATATTATTATTCAAATAAATAGAGAGCAATTTTTGTGAAATAATAATTAATGAACATTAATTTAATTAATGTTCCAAGGCAACACATCAAATTTAAGTTCAACAATGAAAATTAATTAATGTGTTACATTTAATTGTTCATAGGAATATAAAAAGACAACTTTTAATTTAAATTTTATTTCTTTGTTTTTTAAAAGTTAAATTATATTGATTATAGATTAAATATGTATATATATATATATATACATATATATATATAAATACTAAAAATTAAAAAGATAATATTTTCAATAAAAAGTTTTCCGGTGATTATCTATCTTTTTTTTTTTTTTTTTTTTTTTTTGAGATCAAAAGAATAAAAAAAAGAAAAAAATTAAAATTTTTTCCATTTAGTGAAAGAACAAAATTTTCCGGGAAAATTTCTTATTTAATCTATATACATATGTATATAGTACTAAACAACTCAATGGTAAAAATACAAATAAGAATCAAGTTTTTATTGATTCATTTTTTTTCTATTTTAGTTAAACTTTCAGTTATAATTTACGTTGTTATTGTATATATATATTTATATATATATATCATTTATACAATTTTTAAGTATTTTAGTTTAGAAAAAGTTAATAAAAGCACTTTTATGATATCCACTCTTTACGGTTTCTAAATTTTTCAAGAACATTAAAAATGTTACTGTGTAAGCATTTCACATACTTTTAGAATTGATTTAAGAGTTGGATTCAAAATCAGGATTGCAGTTTTTTTCAGAATATTTATATAAATATAAGTAAAAACGGATTCACAATCAGAGCTATATGCCTTTTATAAAATATATATATGTAAGTGGAAGTTTAGAATAAGTGGACTTCTTTTTTTTTTAATTATTTTTTGGAATATGGTCCCAACCCGAATAAGATTTCGCAATTTGGGATTTTGTAATAAGTTAAAAATTTTTTAGGATTTTGGAACCTAGGCTTTTGTAATTTGGTATTTTGAAGGTTGGGATTTTGTAGTTTTGTGATTGGGATTTTGCGATTTAATGATTATGTACCCACCCTGATATGAATGTTCATTCTATTTTACAAATTTGATCAGTTTTATTTATCCCGGTTATATTGTGTGTGTTTAGATACAGCCCGTGTATATTATAGTGATATAATAGAGGGATATGATTAAGGCTTTAAATAAAGCTATATTTGTTGTAAAATGTATATATGTACTCTTCATATTTTGATTAATATATAATTTTTTGTTAAGAAACTTTCAGAATATTTATTCCAAAACTTTATTAAAAATTATGAAATAGAGGGAGTACGTTAAATTTGCTGTTTTATCAAATAGATAAGTTTTTATTTTTTTCATAACTGATTTTTCACTAAACATTTTAAGATTTTTCCTGGTAAACTGAGACACAAAGTTGAAAGTCATATTATCACTTCACCAAACATGTTAATTTATCCTTTAACATGTTTATGTCAAAATTTTAAGATTATCTGACCCTTCCGAAATATAAAAGAAAATATATTTATATCTTTAAAATAATAAATTGCACGTTTATCTTCTTTAAATCTTTTAAAATCCTTAGAAATAGAGCGAAAACACATAAAACGAATAGAAATTTCTTTTAAAAATTATTTCAAAAAGTTTTGATAGTTTAATATTATTAAATTATTTCACTAAGTATGAGTATATTCAAGTATTACATTATATGCATGCATTTACATTATATACATGTAAATACAAAATCATAAAATATAAAAATTTTTATAAAAATACACGACTTGTCAGTTGCGTGAAATAATTAGGATGACCTCTTTTTTATTATATAACTGCACAAATATGTACTAGTTAGTAACTAGGTAAATGTACATAAAAAGTAAATGATTTTCATCCTTCATTAAATTTTAATTTTACAATTTTTGTATATACATATATATATTTTTTAGTTTAGTATTTTTAATGTTTTAACTTTTCAAAACCTGATTTAAAATTTTATATATTCTACATTAAATAAAAACTATACCAGTAAAAACTTTATTACTCCATTTCACTTTGTATTTTTAAAAATTATGTATAAACCAGTGTTTCCACATCTTCTCAATATTTTAAAGAAAAAACATTGCAAATTAAATGCTTTTGAAGTTAATCTTAAACGCGGCTGCCTATAGTCGTGTGAACGTCCAAAATTGAAGTGACAGCTTTTCTGACATAATCTTACATAAACATAACTCTATTGGTTTAATATGTCATATGCTAAATCAGAGGAAATATTTTCTCTTTAAAAAATACATACATATTTGCAAAATATTGTCATTGTTCGTTTTTAAAAATAAATATGTGTATGCATGAATATCTCTTTATATTTAAGTTTTTGTTTTTTTGAAAAATATTTCATTGAAATTGACACTAATTGACAATTGATATTTTTGAATCAAGACATATCAATGATTTTAATTTTATTCATATTTAAACTGTCAAGTGCATATATATTGAAAATTCAATAAATTTGAAATTTGTATCAAAATTGTGAAAAAAAATTTTAAGTCGTAAAAAATTTATGAATTTTATAACTTTAAGATATTTTATTCTAATTGGCCTGTATTATTTGACCCGTACTACTAATAACCTTTTACTAAATCGTTAATAAGACCTTAATGTTCTGTTAAAAAAAGGTAGTACCAATAACATATAAATATATATTTACATTCACAATGATATCTACATTTTCGCTTTAAAATAGAATTTATTTAATTAAAAACAAAAAAATGTCACTGGTATCAAATTATAAAGTCAACTTTCAATTCAAATTAATCTACTGTCATATTTCAAAAGATCAAAAATATTCCAAAATGTATTTAAATTGATACAATTTATGTATTCAAGTGCAAATTTGGTAACACTGCTACACTAACATTATAATAAAAAATAATAAAAAAAAAACTGACTGACTAACTGTACATCAATAAAAACTGAAAGAAAAATTCTTAGTGAAATCAAAAAACAAAAGAAAGAGAAAGTATACAAAAGACAAAAAGTGCAAGAGAGTAAAATCAAAAAGAGAAATGATAATACAATAAGCTACAAAAAAAAAGACAATAATTGAAGCAACAACTGTTGCATGTTAAAGTGCTAAAAATCTTCAGAAAAAAAAAAAAAAAAAAAAAAAATATTTCATAGGATATGAATTAAAAAAGAAATCGGGTGCGATTTTTCTTTTGTTTGACGTTCAACACAAAAACAAAAAAACAAACCCTCATGTGAAATTGAAAGAAAGAGAAGATAAAAAGAAAATTTTCAACAGTTTTTTTTTTTTTTTTTTTTTTTTTGTGTTATGGGATACTAATAAAAAATATATAAGTGATAAAAAAAAAAAAAACCCGAGAATATCAAAGTTATATACATTTATGAGTTTAATTTTTATATATACTATATGAACAAATACATAAATATGTATACATACAGTAATATGCATTCATATCCTTTTTGTTTTTCACTTTTTTTGAGAGAATTCATTCACTCAATCAAGTCAGTTGCAGGGTTGCCAAGTTGAAGACTTAGTCTTCATTTTGAAGACTTTTCATCTTGGTTGAAGACTTGAAGACTTAAAACAACAAAATGAAGACTTTTTGTTGTTATTGAAAAAATTTATTTTTTGCTTATCTTTGTAATATGTAAATCAATAATGACTACTTATTTTTGCTTTGGAAATTTTTAATTTGAACTATTTTTTTTGTAAATTTTGTAGAAATTGTATTTTGTAGAATTTGTTTTTCCAAACTCATCAGCCTCTTGTGAAAGAATATTTTCGGCAGTGAACTGTAATAAGACAAAGTTAAGAAATCGTTTAAGTAGCGATACTTTAGAAGGTATATTATTCACTAAAGAACATTTAAAAAGAACAAATACTGAATGTTTTTCATATAAACCAAATGAAAAAATATTCAATAAATTTAGTTTGGAAATGTATAAATTATAAATACTTATGTATTGTGAAACTTATGTAACAGTGAAATTATTTGATCTTTTATTTTTTTCAATTTTTTTCATTAGTTTTTTATTCCGTTTTTTAAAATAATTTTGTTAATTTTTTGTTTACGATGTTTTTTTATATTATATTTTTGTTATGTTTTATATTATGTTTAGTTTGTTTTATACTAATGAAATAAATAATAAATGAAATTTTTATTTTTAAAAAAATTTTTATATTCAAAAATAGTTCAATATTTAAGGTGCAATAAACTCTGGAAAAGTCTTCAAAATGAAGACTTTTTACATTCCAATTGAAGACTTCTCATAAATTTTATCTGGCAACCCTGGTCAGTTGTTGTTTTGTTGTTTTTTTTCTTTTGTTGTTGTTTTTTTTTGCATTATGTATTTTTGATTTGATATTTCATACAACAACAACAATGCGTCATTTTATGTGTGAACAAAAACATAGAATATATGTATTGTTAAATAATCGCACATTAAAATAGAATAGTAATAGAGTAAAAAATTTGTTTTTTTTTTCACAAATGAGTGGAATATAAAATTAAAAAGTATTATCTATAAAATTCGATTGAATTGTTATTATAATTTCAATTCATTATAACATTTTTACATTATTAACTTTTAACATGTTGAACTTTTTAAATTGGTTTGATTAGTTTTGAATATAGGAATACATATTTATGTAGGTATATGTATGAAAAAATGTGTTGTACTATTTTACTTTGAAACATGTTTAATTCTAACAGGGTTTTAAACTTTTGTTGAGAAATTATTTCGATTAATTAAATCTTTTGGGATTTTAGTTTCTTAATATACCATGTCATTTTTTTTTTGAAACACTTATTCTTATATAAAAATATTCAATTGAAAAATTGGATTTATATTTGGCTGTTATTATATTCTAAGATGTGCAAGGGTTCGGTTTCAATATTTTTTGTTGTTTTTGCTAATTTCGGAGTTTCCAAATTGATTTTGATTTGTCGTGTACTATTTAAAATATCCTATATTAATATTAAATATTATAACATCTAAAATATTATCCTATCATACATTTTTGATTTATAGCTGTCAAAATTAAATAAGTTGTATAATATAAACAAGATCTATTAAACATGTTCACTTTTTGTTAAAAAGAAATCATAGTTTGAATAGAATATTGTAAGTTTAAAGTTAAGTGTATTATTAAATATGTATATTGAATATTCAAAAAATTGCACCATTAAAGTTTTACACTATAAATGAATAATAAATTATATTTACTATTTTTTAAAAATTGCATTCTATTTTTTGACTTCAAAAAGAAAGTCAATTAGTAGTGTTTCGTCCATCCAACAGTATATTATCCCCTAACTATAATAGCCATATGATGTCATATGAACTTTCGATAAATATTCGATATGGATTACATATGATATACAAAATCATAACCCTATCTATAAAAGTCAGCATCAATCATACATAAAATGTCAAACATAAACGTTTAATTATTAAAAATTTATGTATTTATCTTTTTATGTTTGATTCTGAAATTTGTAAATTCTTGTTAATTTTACTTACTCTTAATTTCTTTTCAATTTAGTTTGCTTATAACTTATAAGTATGTATGATATCATATGTTATGGTTTTGATTTGTCTTGTACTATTTAAAATATTATTTCCTATTATATATTTTTGATTTATAGCTGTCAAAATTAAACAAGTTGTATGATATGAACAAGATCTTTCAAACTAGTTCACTTTTTGTTTAAAAACACATTTTTTGAATAGCATGTTGTGAGTTTTAATTATATAAAGAGTAAGTTCTTCAACGTATTTTATACGTTTATTACTCGTATTTCGACTAGGTTGATAACAAGCCATTAACGCAGATTGCATGATAATGTGTCTACATGGTTTCTTGTGAAGAAACTATTTAAGATCTTTATAGTTGACTGATGATGATAACCAGTAATCACCTATGAAATTAGATATCGGAATCTATTAGAATCTTAAAATTGACTATACAACCTACTTTTATATATAACACATTTTTATAAATTCTATTTTATGAATTATCAAGTCAAATTAAATCTTTTAAGCCAATTTCAAAAAATTACAATTAAATTTCATTCATGTTAAAACTTTGATTTCATAAAATTATAATAATCAAATAACAATTTTTAAAAATTTCATAATATTAAATTGCCTTAGAATAACTAATGAGAATGAATTATTTATCCAGATCAATAATTATAAAAATTAGGTCAAATAGTTTTAATATTGAGTGCTAAGGGGGTGGAAAAATTAGTTGATTTCTGCCTTAATATTGGTTTAAAGAATTTCATCAACTAGTGGTAGTATATATAAAAACAAAGATAATTCCTATTAAATTTGGATATAGTTTGGATATAGTTTCTATTCAATGTTGAAATTTTATTGTAGAATGTGGTCGGATAATCATGGTACGGATAATCTGATGGTGCATTTATATAAAATGAATGTTTTAAACAAATTCATGTGGTGTAACAAATATTTCATTGTTATATAAAAAAAACTTGAGTGAAATGTTCAATGTACTATAAATTGTTTTGAATCGTATCTCTTTTAAAGGTCAGTCCAGTTAGTTGAAGATATATGCAATATGAAATGGGGGTTTTTTTCAAGTTTTATTTTATTTAAATTTCTTATTATATTTTTAAATATTGCAATAAATTGTAGTAATTGTATTTGTACACATACCCATTTTTAAAATATATAAGTAGTTACTACATATGTGGAATAAATTATTCTATGTTAATCAAGAATTATCCATACAATGTGTAAATGTAGTTCTTATATTTTAGTTTTTGAACTCTTTTGCTGCAGTGTTTTGTTCTTAACATTTTTAAATTCAAAAATTTCCCACTAGTTTTTCTATAGTTTTCTTGTATAATAATTTCAGAATATTAAACTATATTTGTTTTTTTATAATCTTATATATATTTATATCATATACATATTATTATAACATATTCATATATACGTATACCGTATATATATATTAGAATTTTTATTCTTTGCATATACATAGTTTGAAAATTGGCTAATTTAATATGAATTGTATATTGCATTGCACTGGTGTTATTATAGCTTCCAATTTGTTCCATATATGAATTGTATAATGTCATAAGATTAACCATGTTTGATTATATGTAAAGTATATATGTATATATTTTGTAATTGTCATATTATGAAAGTATATGAACTGTAAATATAATAAATAATGGTATTATATATTATATAAAAAATGTGTTGGCGATAGTAATTTAGTTTAAGATGGCAAATAAAAGTTTTAAACAAAAAATATTTTTTAAGTTTATTTTTGATAAAAAAAAAAATGTATTTACATACTCATATAAAAAACAAACCAAGTTTTTAAATAATACTAACTTGATTAGATATAAGAAAATTGAAAGCGTTACATAATCTCAGTGAAGTAAATCCGTTTTTTTTTAATCTCGCTTTAAAGAAAATCTCGTTTTTAGAAAATCTTGTTTTTCAGGATTTTTGAGTTGGATACAAAATCATGTTTAATTTATCAGTCTTGTCCAGAATATAAAAGAAAAAAATTTTATAAAATGAGATTTTATAAAAACGAAATTTTTTAAACAAGAGAAAATAGGATTTACATAAACCGAAATTTCGACCCCAAACCCAAGAAAATTAAATTAAATATAACTTTAATATTTCATTTTTGAAATTAAATTCTATGTTAGTAAGTTGCATAAAGTATATACATCTAATAGAGAATTAAATATTTACAAATTCAATATAATCTTTAAAATTTTGATATGTGTTAACACTATATTTCAGTTGTCAAAAACACAAATAGTATACTGTAAATCAGAAGAGGCATTTTTATTTTTATTTTGTCAATATCACAAAAAAAATCATCATGTACTCGTATATTTTAATCGACTTATTCGGTCGCATAATTGCAGCCGCGGCTCAATTTTTTGTTTTATAAATTTTGTAAACTATATTTAGAACATACTGCAAGCAATGTCTATCGCGGAAGAGTTACGAACAGCTAAAATACAACTTCTATTTTTTCATATTCATAACTCAGAGTAAAATCAGTTTGGGTACCAGAATCTTTGTCTAAAGAAGTTAAGTTTAATATCAAAAAAAATTTATGAAAAATTCCTTCCCTTAAAATAACCCAAAATTATTAGTAATATGTTTCTGTGTTTATCTCAGAGTTGACACAGTCTACTCTAATCCTTTACTAGATTTTGTTGAATTAAGTAATACATCAAATGTATTTAAAGTGTAAGAACTTTTTTTATACATGTAAATATGGCTACGGGTATATTAAAATTACTCCTCCGTTTGTACGCATCGATCTAGACGAAGATAATATAGAGTAAAAGGTACGTATCGGATCAGCATCGAAAAGTAAATTGATCTAGCTATGTGTGTCTGTCCGTCCAGTCGAGAAGATGTTTGAAATATAATACAGAGATTTTAGATATAGAAACCTCTCTAGGTTCGAAGACAACATTCCTTTAATAAATCAATTAATTGGTCTGCTGGCAAAGTTGGATATTACTCGGACCAACCAAGGGTAGGCCAAATTTTTATTTTTTTTTAAGGTTTTTTTTAAGCAAAAACTTTGGGTAGTTTGAGTAAAATTTTATTTTAATGATTTTACTCTTAAATTTATATTTTTTTAATATAATAGCATAAGGGAAATTAATTAATGGTTTATTTTATTTTATACATAATATTAGGTATGCCCGGGTATATAAAAGTTGACAAGGGCAACTATAACCTTCCTCGTACATTTGCATTTGTACTGTTAATACGTTAAGAATATTATAATTACTGAATTATTCCAATTTGTTTTATCAAATTATACGTATACGGAGGATATGTATTTATAAAATTACGTCAGATTTAAATAAATCACATATATACATATATGTTAGAAATCTATTTTTCCTAATAATATTTCTGAGTGTTTTATATAAACTCTTCTAGTCTATATTTTAAATGTATTCAGCTACTACATAATTTGAACAATACATGCTGCTGTCTAAGGGTGTATTTATTTGATATCCAACTTAAATGCTACATGTTGTTTTGTTTTAATGATATTGAAACATGTTATGTAAATGTGTCTGTACGAACGAATTTAGCTGTAGCAAGGAGAAAAGAGTTGCTGGGCTAGAATTCCAAGTCGCTTATTCATTCTAAGGGAATGAGTGATCACGAGTAGATGTGATACAGATTTATTATAATTTTTGTGAAATTTTTCTATCATATATATTTTTTAAATTAAAACACTGTTGTTTTTGTGGTAATAAATACTCTTTGAATAAGTAAACTTAATTTAAAATTGTATATTATTTCGATCCAAAAATTGTTTTTCATATTATAATATATTCCTATATATTTACAATTGATTTAATTTTTTTTCAATTTATAAATTTAATATAAATTTTCCATCTTGGTTTTTTTTTTTAATATTAAATTTCAATTGAATATTGGTTTTGTGTTGGAAAATTTGTATTTTTCTCTAAATTAAGTTATTTGTTACAAAAAAAAATCTTAAGATGGAGTAATAAAAGAAAGGTTCAATTTAAAAAAAAAAAATTTTAACATTTGATATTTGAATTTTGTTCTGGTTAAATATTTACATACCAAATATAAAGTACAAAAAGTGTACACAAAAAAAATCACTAAAGGCACAACAGACAATATGTAATAAAATTGCACAGTGGAAAACAAAATGAAAAAATGAAAAAATATTTTAAAATTTTATATAAAATTTTTATATAAGATACGCTTAGTGTTTGTTTTTATTTTTTTTTTTACTTACATCTTTTTATGTTATTTTTCATTAATGCTCTTGTATGAAATTTTTCGGTCTCAGGCGATTTTAAAACAAAAGAAAAGTAAAAATAAGAAAAAATTAAATAAGCTAAGGGTATGATAAAATTTTAGTAGAATTTGTTTTATACTAACTTTCATAGCTGTACGTAGAATAAATGTTGTTTCCTTTTTTTTATTTCAATTTTACTTGTTAATGGGACTTACGCAGATTTTATTTATTAAAATGCTACGACTTTTTGGTGTTCTGAAAAAAATGCCTAAAAAATATATATATGCAGATTGCTGTGATTAGTGGGTTTCTGTTACATATTACTCTATAGATATTTAAGACATGGGGATTTAAAAGAATATTCAATAAGGCCTATCGCGAGTGTCAATTATCACAAATGTGATAACTGATCAAATTTATCAAAAACCATAAATCGTGAAGAGCTACTGATAAATTTTATGATACAAATGCACTATTGTGAATTGATCTATAGATACTAACAGTTAAATATTTTGTTTGGAAGTTAAGATAGGGCTTTTTAGTTCACAAGATATCGGGATTTGAAGCAATATTCAATAAGGCCTATTACGAGTGTCAACTATCACAAATGTGATAACTGATCAAATTCATCAAAAACCATATATCGTGAATAACTACTAATAAATTTTATGATACAAATTTACTATTCTGAATTGTCATATCTTAAAGTTTTTGGAATTTAAAAAAAAAATAAATATTTTATTTCCTTTATAATATTTTGCTTACTATTTGTTTGTAAAAATACTTTGTTTCAATAAATTATTTATTTATCATATTCAAATGAGTTACTGTTGATAAAATAAACAGATAAATATAACATATTTGAAGATTTGCGATACTAAATTATAAAATGAAATTTGATTAAATTCACAATAGATATAAAATTTTTCATACATTTGACACTGCTGATAAAATTTTTTGAAAATTACCACATATTGTTATAATCTTATTGTATTTGCTTATACGGTTTCTGGATACAGATGTTTAATTTACTATAAATTTAATTTTAATAATTAAAATTCTCTTAATGAAAATTTAACTAGGACACATCATTTCTGTGACACGAAATTGTGAATGTTTCAAATTTGACATTTTTTTCTTAGTTAATACCATTTTGTGATTTCTAAATTTACCAAATTCGATATTTTGGGTTTTATTACAAAATTTAAAAGGATATTTGAAATTATTTCTTGAGGCATTATTTCAGAGCACCCGTTTTTTTTTTGTGTACTTAATACAGACATACATAAATTATGGGAAATTTTTCATTCAAATTGTATAAAGTTTCTTAAATTTATGACTGCATGGAAATGATCTCATATTAAAATTAAACTTATAAATATTTATTCTTCATTTTTTTGTCAATTAAATTTTTATTGAAAGGTTAAATTGTTTTTATTATTCAATTGCTTTTTTTTAAAAAGATTGAGACTTTTCCTTTTTATTTGAAAGGAATGTTCTGGTTTTTAGGACTTCTAAAAATCCGAGTCATTCGAGTTATCTAGAAAGTATTTCCAAATTTATTACTTCATAAAATCAAATAATCTGAGTAAATTGGATTATAAAGTGCATTAAAAATTTCGATCTATTTTGAATAAATAAATTTGAATAAAAGAGGGTCGGCCCAATTCTTATATAATATATTAATAAAAGAATTTTTACCTTAAACAATTTTGAGATTATAATTAATTATAATCTTAAATATAATTAACAGTTAATTAATTTGTAATCAATTATCTATAATAGATTATAGATTAATTAATTATGAATTAACAAATCACATTTGTTTTTTTATAAAAAAATGCTTTAAATCAATTTTTGAAGAGATAAATAACAATAAATATTGAATGGTAAAAGAATTTTTTAAAAGTAAAAATATTGAAAAAAAAAAATATTAAAATTGTTTTTTAATAATTCTATTTTTAAGATTTTTTTGTTTATACATATGATATATATAGATATGTTTATTTTTCAAAGAAATCATTCAAATATTTTGCAAATTAACAAGAATTCAAAATTTCAAAAAAAAAAGTACAATATCCTGAGTAATAACTGGAACATTGAAAACAGGGTGTAGTAATATGTTAATGTATAAAAAATATTATAAAATATATTATAAACATTTTGCATGGAACTTTAGTTTTTTTTTTTAATCTTAAACTTTTCTGTTAGGCTAATAAGCAGGTCTATACCAAAGGTACATGTTGGAAGAGGAATGATAACATTGATCATTATTTGATTATCATTGATGATTATTAATATTTATCTTAATGAATTTTAAATACATACAATTTAAACATGAGATAATACTAGGCCTTATAACAATTAGAAACTTTATTTAGAATCAAATTTCATATTTGAATTATAAGGTATTTCTGTATCTGCGAGTTATATTATTAAATTATTTATTTATATTGTTTAAACCAAAAATTTAAACCGATAGGCGGCGGCATATGGTAGTTGAGTTGACACTTACTAGGATGCGAATCCGTGTTTCTCGAATGAAAGGTTGGCACTCTAACCACTGTGCCACCCAGCCGTTTATTTGGTGTGCTAGTTATATTCTACTCAACTTTTCATTTCTGATCAAATATTATATTAGTGTAAGAAAAAGTTTTTAAAAATGCAGCCGATGTTCGCATAACTATATTTCAATTCAGATTTATTAAAAGCAAATGAAAGTCGTATAAACACTTAGAACTATATGCACAGTCAAGCAATTATTAATTTTAAAAGTATTAAAGTATTTAAATTAAATATTTTCCATTTAGTTTCAGAGACTCAAATAAACATATTCATTTTCTGATCAATGATCAAATGTAATTTGATCTTTCTTTAGATTTATATGAAACCTATATTGATTTAGATTGAAATGTCTTCGTAAAAGCCGATTATGATCATTGTTTTAATTTGAAAAATTATGTAATCTGAAAAACGACCAATGGAAGGGAGTGGGTTTTACCCTTATACTTCCTTAACGTTTATATCATCAAAAAATTTGTTAAATTTTTGTATTTTATTTTTATTTTTAATTTTTGAGTGCTTGACAACAAAATTCTATTATTTAATATAAATTGGGAGCATTGATATTTGATTCAATTTCAATCTATTTAATTCAGTTTGTTATTATTTAGCGGCTTTCATTATATTTTGTGGAAGTCACATGTGTTATAACACCTTGGAATTACATAACTATACTATATATATTTTTTATTTAAATTAATATTTAAATACATATATTTTTAAAAATTTATACGTATGTAATAATATTCATACCATTAATGAAAATTTAAATAAATAAATAATTCCAAAATTTTTAAAAGTTGAATAAACCCTGTTTTTTATTAATAGGTTAAATTTAATTTTTCCAAAATATTTTTTTTTTTGAGTTTTCACACATAACATGACCGACCCAATGTAGAACTTAAAATTTTACACACTTTCAACAAAGAACTAAAGAACGTGCTGATTTCATTAAAATTTACTTAAAAAATTGTATACATTAGGGATGTATAAATATAATTATAAATATAAATACAGTGACTGACACTGATCATTATGACGTCAAGATTTTGGTTTTTTTTTTTTTTTTTTTTTTTATTTTGACGAGTAGCATATGAAATATTGCCAAAAAAAAAAAAAAATTAAATTTGAATATCGCTATAAGTGTGATATTTATAAGTGAATATTTAGACCATGAACTATAATAGCAATTACCGTCATCCAAATGTAAAAACAAATGTAATTTTTAATGGGAAATTTAATAATTTTTTTTGCTTAATATATTTTCTGCCTTATCTTTAAAATTATATTTATTAAAAAAAAAATATGCATAGGTATATAAGTGTACACATATATGTATATTTTGTTATGTATATTAATAATATATTATATAAAGTTTTAAACATATGTAGGAAAATTAAAATTTTCATTCTTTGTTATGAAGTTTATTTTTTCATGACCAAGGTAATATTTAATTAAAGTAAAATATTATTTTTAGTATATTATATACATACATATATACAAATATAATATGTAATATATAATATGATGTATTATAGAATATGTACTCATATTATAAATATTTCTGTCTACAGTATTGCATTTAAGATGTGTTAGGGTGCGTTTATATTGGAGTCGCGATAAGTGATAAGAGCGTCGATAAGAACATCGTTTAGAAAATTTATATTGTTTATCGATAATCAAAGCGATTCTCCAATATAAACACCTCTATTCAAATCATAATTTTCTACGCTATATTCTTATCGACGCTTTTATCATTTATCGCAACTCCAATATAAACGTACCCTTAGGGTGCGTCTGATGAGTGACATATTTATTAGACCAGCCTTTTGGGACCAGAAGAAGAGATACCCCAAGTAACAGGTTAATTCTGGATAAATAATGAAATGAAATAATTCTGTATATTGTAGTAATCGAACCAAATTTGTATATTTATATTCAATTCAACATTCAATATAGAAATTTGTAGTATTTGTCCGATTAAATGAAATTATTTTGCAATAAAGTAAAACTATTTTTGATTTAAAATAAGCGAAATTTGAAATATAATAATCGAAGCTTCAATATTAACACTAAATAATAAAACATTGCGACGCTCTTATCATTTATCGCAGCTCCAATATAAACGCACCCTTATATATATTTTAAATGTACTATTTCAAAATTAAATTTTTGTTTAATTTCGAACATATTTTTATTAAATATATATTTTTATATATATTGTTTAATGTGTTTTTTATTTAAGTTTATTTCCATTATTTAAATATATTTTCCATTTTATTTTTTTTTTATTTTGTTCGTTTTTGTTTTTTTTTTATTTTAAATATTTTTTTTTTTAATTTTTTTTTTTCACTGAAATTTTTCCCATTCAAATTATATCTAAGGTTATAAGTAGAAAGATTTTTATATGTTATGTTAAAAAAAAAAGAGATGATATATTAATTAAAATAGGGGAGCCGCATATTTTAATAAAATCGTTTTACAAAATGTTATTTGATCAAAAAAAATTAATACTCTTTATAATTTAATAAATTATAAATATAGTTAAATTCGTAAAATTGTTTAACTCACTTTAGTATAAATATTTATACACTATATAATATAATATTTTTATTATATTCAACATTGTGACTTAGGTATAACGCCACGAACGAGTTTATTGCGATTTTTCAGCCTTTCAGACAGCAAGTGAGCGATTTTTTTTATAGAAAAACTTTTAAAATAATTTGGTTTTCATATAAATGTTCTTACAGATGAGTGACAAGTGAGCGCAAAATTTGACATATTTGATTGTTAAAAAATTTGCGTATAAATGTTGGAAACCTAATCGCTTATCTTTATGTCCCTTATGACTTTAAAAATTATACAAGATATTAAATTAATTTTTTATGAAAAATCGCTCGTTCGTTATCTGCGTAGGCGAGGCCTAAGTGAACACTTTGCATTAGTGCTATCATGGCCAGATCTAGACCTATCTGATGAAGGGGGCAATTGTGGCAAAAAAATAAATTTGAATATAAATTTTTGACAACAAATAACTAGAAAGTTGGTAACGTTGATGGATATAAAATTTGACAGTAATATTTTGTAGTAAAATTGATATTTTAAAGTAAAATTAGGAGTGGACATTGATACACTTTTAAGAATTGGTAGATTATTTTCGAATTTATTACAGTAGCGTACAGTAGGTAATTACCCTATTACCACTCCCTTGTACCCGCGGTTGAGTGCCATCTATTGCCATAATATCTTAATAATTATTCCTATCAAGTGCCTAAATTAATGGCTCTTTTTAAAAAAAATTATAAATACCCAGAATTGGATTAGAGTTTCTTCTAGACTAGAAGTAAGTTTTTTTGTGAAACAACTGTTTATGACCGAAATTTTTGCGAATTATCTTTTTGATAATGTATACGATACCCTATTGAAATATCTTATGGATATATACGTTTTATAAATAGCGTGTTTATATATTATGATATCTAATAAATTATTATTAATTATTTAAAAAAACAAAAAAAAAAAATTTTTCGAATTTAATAAAAAGTAAACTAATTAAAAATTGTTTGATATAATCCAACTGTTATAAAAATAAGATATATTATTCAGATAATAGTTTATTTTTCTTAAATATAAATTATGATAATATAAAATAAATGATTATTTTTACATTTCAAATATTAAAAAAAAAACAATTAAAATTTATATTTGGAAAAGTTTTGTTTATTATTTTTTATATTCCGTAGTTATTTTGAGTTTTACCAAATATAATAATTCAAAATTTTTCATTTTCTAAATGATGAAGATCAAAAATGATATTATTTATTGAATTTAAAGAAACCTAAACTGGAGCATTCACTGTAGTTTTCATCTTTATTTCAAAAATTAATCATTTCCTTTAAATTGGATTTTCTTATATACAGTTTCCTTTGTACATTTCTAAAATATTTGGAAAATTTTGCATTTCATAAGAACAGGTTGTATATACCATAAATTTTTTTTAATTTGGCATTTTTAATAAGAAATGAAGTTGATGAATAATTTGAAATATGAGTCACCTTTAGTCATGTGTCTAGGTCTTTATTAAATATTTAAATTATTAAGATTCTAAATAAAAAGGAACCACACTACATTTACTCGTATATATATATATATTTAGTGAGTTTTGTTAATATTGTTTTCGTAATTAATGATCTGCAGTTAAAATGGCGTGAGCACATGAGTCTAGACAGCACGCTAGTTAAAGTCGAATAATGGTTGGCGTGAAGAAGTAAAGTCGAATCAATACTTACAAAGTCTTCGTTCTAGTGATTCTTTTGAAAAACAGTTTTAAATAAAAACGTTTTAATTAATAGGTATCAATTAACAATCTTTCATATACAAATGTTAATATTCCGGAAAAGGGGTGACAACCCAAATTTAATAAACAACTACAAAATCTCACTTGGTTTATAAATATTTCGAAAAAAGTTTTTCAGAAAGTTGTTTTTAAATTTTGCGTAGGATACAAAATCAGGGTAATTTACCTTTTCCAAAAAAGGGGTATTTCCCTTTGTTTTTCGTGCAAGTTATTAAAAAATAGCAAGAATGTTAAAGTTGAACTCACAACTATGGTACTCTCTTTTTTCAAGCATATTTATACGAGATTTGTAATTATCAGAGATATAATAATACTTAATTTAAAAAGCAGTTGCCCCTTTACCATTTAACTGATTTTTTGAGTTATTTTTTTTTTTTAGAAATAGAATATTCTACTGGCCAGTTCGATTTCATTCCGTTGTTTTTGTATTCGGTTTCATTTTTTTGCCAATTTTTATTGGAAATAAGATAGAATTATTAATTCGATTTTATTTCCGAATCCAAACAGTTTAGTTCCGAACCTAAAAGTTTAGTGAAAATATTATTTTCAAAAATTGAAGCAGCTGATTAGCTGATTATAAATATAGAATGACATTGTTAGTGCCCTTTGCTAATGTGTTTGTTGCCTATAAAATTTTGACACATTTCATAATACATAATTTAAATATTAATTTATTTTTATTTAATTATTTTTTAAGATCCATATAATTTGACCTTAAGTTTTTATGCATTTAAAAATTTAATAATAATTATATATTTTACTAAAATAATTATATATTTTGCTAAAATAATTATATATATATTCTTTAAAAATATCACTATAATATTGGATCTAATTTTGTCACATCTTGTATTTATTTCAATGTCATTTAAGATTATTGTAATTAATTAATATTTGAAAATAAATGAAGAAGACCAATAATTCTTAGACAATATAATTACGTAAAAATTAGTCGAAATTTTAATTTTTTTTTTTTATTAAATTACAAAAATTTTGATTTATTATTTTGCAAATAAAACAAAAATAAACTTGTTATAATTTTTAATTTAAAATCTACAAATAAATTAAATTTATTTCCTTTTACATAAAAAATATTAATATTTATAATAATTCTTGGATAATAGCCAAAAATTTTTATGATCTTAAATTTTAATTATTCAAAGTTTTTCACATATATTTTTCTAAGGGGGTTATCTCAAAGTAATTCTGATGGTTTATGAAAAGTGCTTAAATGTTTATTTATGAAATATATTAAATTGAATTATAATTCTAGCATTAAGTTACTAAACTTTTTTAAAAATTATGTACTTCTATTAAACTTCTAATATTTTAAAGTTATATTTCGGAGCTAAGTGCATAGGCAAACTCAAAGAGTACATGAAGGCTGAATACCTAATACATGTTAATAGAAGTGTTAATTGTTTATTTACATTCGGGTTTTCAGATGTATAAACGAGAAGATTAGTTCTGGTGAATCCTTTGAAAAACCTTTTGTGAATCCATATTGTTGTTCGATTATTTTTGAGTACACAGTAAATTTTTTTACGAAACTAAAAGAGTTGATAGAATATTCGATGGAATAACTACTTAACGGTAGTTTCCGATACATGATTTTTTATCTGTTTGTTAATAGGGAGGGGTTAGATTTCC
The DNA here is from genome assembly GCA_963082915.1 of Dolichopus griseipennis. Lineage (NCBI taxonomy): Eukaryota > Metazoa > Arthropoda > Insecta > Diptera > Dolichopodidae > Dolichopus > Dolichopus griseipennis. Next base: position 107,708,877 of record OY720442.1, read on the forward strand.
CACCTTTTTTTAGTATAGATTTTTAATAATTGAATTTAAATTATTAATTTAAAGGAATAAAAAAAAATTAATTTCCTTTTAATTTTACTTAAATTATTTATTTTTACAAATACCAGTATTTCGTCTACGAAGGCTTCAGTCTTCTTAAGTGCTAGTACTCGATCATTGAAGAAATCTGTATGAATTAGAAGTTTATTTTTTTTGTATATTGTTTGAAGAGTTTTCTTGTTAACTTAATTGTTAATTTTCCACTTAATTCTTTTTTCACAATGTCCCTAAGTTCTTTGACGACCCCGACTTTGTTATCTTAACCCTTTAACAAAAACAAAATCCCGCATTATATGAAAAGTCTATGAAAGAACCTGTAAAATTAAAAATGAATTAATTTTTATATAAAATATAAAAATACATTGATTTTAAAATTAAACTTTTAAAATTGGCATTAACTATATTCTGTACTTTAATGCAGGTTAATATAATGATCAGATCAAAAATAATGACCTTAAATGAACCAGATCTAAATTACAGACCATCCGACCCTTCAATTTTTTTTTAATTTTATGTCTACTATTTTTTTTATTAATTTGAAAATTTATAATTAATTTTTATTAAAACAAAGTTTTAAACAAAAAAAAAACCAAACTTTTTAATTTTTTTTTTTTTTTGGTAAAACTTAAAAGTTTATAAAAAACCAAAGAATTCCAAAAAAATAATTCAATCTCTTTTAGATCAAAGAACAAAACCTAGAGATTAAAGATATAACTTTTTTTTATATCTTCATGCCTGAACGAATATAGTTCTAAAGGTATACTAAATTTGAAATTACGTTTGTGACGCAGAGAAGAAGAGAGGGCAGATATTGATTCAAAAGCATGGATTGGGTGAGAATCGAAAAGTGAGTCGAATTAGCAATGTATTTAATGTACAAAAATTAAAGGATCTTGGATTTTGAAGTTTTAATACTTCGTTTTTATTGAAAAACCATCATCGCTGTCGAAAATCAGTCAGTTTGCGTAACGGTTTTGGGTTGTTACCATAAAACTTCTTTTTTTATATGAGCATTACTCTGCAACTAACAAAAGCGAGTGTTTAAAATTTCGGCAAAAGGAAACAAATTTAAGGTTCAACTTTAATCCCAGGCGGGTATCCCAGAGTTTACATAATATACTCTACTTTCTTTCTCATTTTATATCTTGTTTGGAATTATAAGATGAATAATTTCTTTTTTTGGTAATTTCTTATATTTCTTCTTTAGTCAAATCAGATCTTCAATTGTATTTTTGTGAGTGTCATAAAAGATAATCTCATTTTAATTTTATTAGATGATGGTTTTATTCTGATGAATCAGTATAGTAATATAATGATTTTCTTTTTTCAATTGAAAATTGAGGTACAGTTTAATGTATAGACATTGATTTGATAGATGTCTTATTTTGATTTTCAAAGTTTTAAAAAAATATCAGTTTTCTATAATACCCGCCGCCTCTCAATTGGTCTCATTTTAAACTGAAGTTGATGTTAATGAAAAAAGTTAACACAAAAATGAGATAAAACGTCAGGTCAATATGGGTTAACAAATTACAAGTCTGTTAATAGATTTCTTTCCATTTTCAACGAACAACACGTGTACTATTCTGTAAAAGTTGCAAGTCAATCTTTCAAGCCGTTTTTAATTTAAAACAAAAAAAATTTTAATACTTGCACCACATTACACAGAGTCTCAATTTGTGTAACGTATTGCTGGAGCAAAATGTTTGATGAAACACTCTTCGTTCCCAAAAACCTTTAAATACAAATTTTTATTTAAATTTTTATAAACGGCTTAGCTTAGAGTCTAAACGCTTCCAAAAAATAAGCATTCGCTGTTTTGTATAAATTTTTTGCGACTAAGTTTGTATTTCAGTGTATTCATTAATATTTTCTTGATCAAATCATATAAAAACACCGCAAAAAGCCAACCTTTCTTAAAACCTTCATTTTGCAATAAATTTGTGTGAACGTTTGTTAAGTTTGTTAAGATATGACAGTAATATCATTAGACATAGTTATCAAAATTAAAGTATTACCAACTTAACAAAATTTTTCTAGTCCTGTCTAATAGTAGTACTTTTTTCTTTAAAGGCGATGTATGATACCCTTTTTCATTGGCGTAGATGTGAGTCTAAGAGAATATCGGGGATTTTTTTACATAATTACCAAGAATATATGCAATTGTTTAGAGAAATATTCAGAAAGAGTTTTAATAGTATTAGTACGATGTATAAGTATAAATATTGAACAAACCTTGAATCAAAGCAAATTTCTAAAAATTACTCTCAATAAATAAATGCTGACCTTTCGTTGTACAGAGTACACTTTAAAAACGTCTCATTATAACAATCAAACATCAAATATTCAAACATTATATAGAATTTAATTTTAAATATTAACTTTTTTTTTTAAATTTGGTCAAGAAATTTTGTTAGATCTTTTTTCCAAAAAATTATTATTTATATTTATTTTGATTAAAAAAATTTCTCATTTTTAACTATTAAAAAGTAATTTGTTGTTATGATTAGTGAATATCTACTTATCAAAATCTAAAGATATTTTTTTAATTTATGTAAAAGAAACATAAGTAAATATTTTAAATTCCTTTTTTTTTTTATGCTTTTCAAAGAAAAATTTTGATTAGTTAGTTGTCTTGTTTATTGAAGAGCCTTGAAATTTAACAGGAAAAAAAATTTAAAATTTTTCAAAAATTACTTATATTTTTCGTTTGAATTTTTTTGTTTTTAAATAACAACACTATGAGGTTTTTAACAAGAATTCTTTCATAGGGATTGTTTTTTTCTTGTTGAAATTATTTTCAATTTAAATATAAAAATAAAAAAGAGTGAAGGACAACTTTAATCAAAATTTTCTAAATCACACAGAGTAATGGCATGAGGTTATCCTAAGTAGTATTGGACTTCAAACTCCAAATATCCTAAATCACCTTAATTTAAAAAAAAAACTTTTTAATCAAATCTTAAGGAAAGGGTGATTTGAAAAGGATGCAACTGGGATTTAGGATTTATGAATCGTGTGGGATAAAGGGAGGAATTGGGATTGAATGTTAGAGTTAAGAACAACGGTGCTTAAATTAATATTTTTAATCTGAGGTTTTTTAAATTCGTTCGTATTTGAATTACCACCTTTTTGTGGAAAATATGAGATAGTATATAATTCCGTTATTGCGATGTGTATATAATATAAAAATTTTCAATAAGTTGGGTTACCCCATCTTAACAATTCGACATTTATTAAAATAGCATTTGAAATCAAATTTCTAATACCGAATTCATTTTAAAATAAATGAGCAAAAAGAAGCATGCACATATTGTGCTTAACTATAGCTAAATTATTAAATAATATGCTAAATTATATACGTTTTATCTGATACAGCTGCTTAACGATCTGTTTGAAACTTTATATAGAAATGTTGTTATTAAAAATATTATAAAAAAATAAATCAAAAAAAAAAAAAATATTAATTTAAAGAAATAAAAATTTCAAATTGTTTTATTATAATATGTTTACATAAAATATTTAATAGACAGAAAGTAATAAAAGTTTGATGATCTGTTTGAAAATTAAATTAATTTTATTATTATATAATAATTTTTTTAATGATGTAAAAGTCTGGGTAATTTCGTACTTTTATTACCATTTTTTTCTGTTTTTTTTTTTTTGTATTTTAAAAATAAATTTCAAAAAATTGTAATAAAAATTACACAAAACATATCTATTAAAAATTAATTAAATAAGTTGTTAAAAATAAAACAATTAGAGAATTTTTAATTATATTTTGTAAATATTTTTAGTTTTTATTTTGTTATTATGTAATATTATTATTGAAATATAAGACGAAGAAAGTCTTGATAAGTAAAATTTTTATTAATAGAAATTTAATTTCTTTTACATTGAAATGATTTAAGGTTAAGTGAACATTTACGAGTAAGTGTTCTTTTAATTACAAACAGTCTGATTTTTTAAACTTTAAAATTTGTCATCTTATTTAAAGATATCAAATGAAATTTTTTACTTTTAATAATTGCCTAAATTCATTTGAAGTTAATTTATCTTGACATTTCGATTTTTGAATCGTCAAAACGGGAAAAATATTTAAATAAATAACGCTTTAAAGCTTTAGATGTAAATACCTATTCGCGATCTGTTTCAAATTTTCTATAAATAATTTCAAATTTCAACCCAAATATTCTCTAAAAAGGTAAAATTGTTTATTTGACTTTTGTTTTTTTTTTAACTTGTCTACTCTCTTATTGTTTAACATTTCTCTTGTGTTATTTGACATTTCTATTTTAAAATTAATATTTGAAAAATTCACAATAGTATAAAATAGCTTTTAAAAATAAATTTTTTAAACGCCATTTCTGTTGCCAATTATTTAAAGTGCAATTTTATCGTATTTGATCAATATTAATCCCATAGGTCGAGATCAACAGAAATCTTATATAAACTTTTAGAATTTATATATTATATATACAGGGTGATTCCTTATTAAGTGCACTGCAATATACCTTTGCAAAGATACTTATGAGTAAATAAATTTTATGTATGAGAGCTAAGCTAGATCTTTTCTAGTTTTCTGAAAATGGGTTTATATAAATGGGTTTGCATATAGCAGTGAACTTAATTAGGATTCACCCTGTATATTTTTTTTTTAAAATCAGAAAAAGAATTAGAATATTTACCAATTATTACAAATAGTAATTATTGCAATGCTTGTGCACATATATACCAAAATATTTTAATTTAAAAAGTAATTAAAATTGGCAAAATTTCAGAAATTATTAAATAACACAAATGATAAATAAAAAATAATTTATTTTTAAAATAAATATTTTAAGTAATTTGAAGATTTAAATATTTATTAAAAAATTTAAAAACAAAATTATTTTAAAGCCATTTCAATTAAATTATTTTAAATTTCAAAAGTTAAATGCTAAGTGAATGAATAACAATTAATTTATTTAATGAAATTAAATTGAATAGAAATTCTCATTAATTATAAAATTAGGATTGCCAACTTTTAAATATCATATTGTGAATGGATGCATAATTTTTATACTACTTTATTATTTTTGAAAGAATATAATTTAAATTATTTTAAAGATATCAAAAGTAAATAACTTCTTAAAATTAAAAGGAAATATTTTGATAAATAGTACTGCAATTGCTTTTGTAATTGTAATCTATATTTATTTTTACATCAGTTGGAATATATTTTAAAATATATAAATGTCATTATTAAACTATAGCATTGCCATACGTAAGAAATTCGCAAATTTATTTGATTCACAATTTCAAAACATGATTTTGACTTAAAAAAAAAAAAAAAAAAAAAAAAAAAAAAAAAAATAAAGGAGTTGCCGCTCATTGGCTAAACATATTTTAAAATTCCTTAGTAATTATTTTTTAGAGAGAATTTAAGGCGAAATTCAAAATAAAGGTGATAACTGATAACTTTTGAACTTTTGTGGTCAATCTAAAATGTCTCTCATCCTATACAAATGATAACAAAGTCAAATAATTGTTATCATCTCACGTAGAAAACAAATCTTTAGCTTTTTTTATTTAAATTATAATTTTATTTTCTAAGGTTTTAATTTTAATATATTAATGAACTTTTGAGAAATAATTTTTGTTTTTGTAACTTATATTCAGATTTTATATTCAAACTTGTCAGACTACTTAACTACTTAACTTTAATAATGAAGCCCTTATCGTTAATTTGAATTTTTTATTTTTTTAAAACATATTTTTAAAATATTTTTAAAAAATTAAAAAAAAAAAAAACGTACCTTCCACTCTGTCCCTCTGTCTGTTGTGTTTTTATAAAATTTCTACATCGTTTGGCATAAAGAATAAAACACTGGAGTTGGAACAACATTTTTCTGTAGTCGCACCCGTTATGAAATTCCAGGTTATAAATTTGTATACCAAAAGGTAAAATGAATATTTAATATATATGTAATTGAGCGCTTGAATGAAATGTATATGAAAGAAATAAGTTTTTGGAGACATGATACTTGTTGATATAACTCTTCTATTTCATCATCAGGTTTATCCGCTGTAGGCGCATATATTTTTTTCCTTTATTTCAAAATCTTAATAATACTTTTTACAATATATTTACAATATATGTATATATAAAGTGTTTGTTTGCTTATGGCTTTGATTTTCTCTGTGGGTCTAATAGAATTATAAATAGTTTAGAGAGCAAATGCGAAATTTGTATGAACTTTTTTTTACTAGTTAACCTGCTTCAAAAAGGCTATTAACGTTCAAGAGTCAATATTTGATGTGGTTTTCGTTTTACCTATTGCAATTCTTAGCACTCTCTTTTTCGTGGGAGACTTCTTTCGTGCATTTTTTTATCTCACACGGTAAAATGTTCTTTGTTTATTCTGGAGGGCACCATTCGATTCCTGCGCTGATATTGCTTTATATTAATTTACTGTTATGGAGACCCCAATTTTGACAAAACTTTCAGATCCCTTATATTTTTTTCAAATTTTTTTTATATTAAAAACTTAATATTTTAAAAGAAGTTAGATCAATATGAAAATCGGTATGAGTCAATTAAAGAGAAATTTTTGTTTGGCCCGTCATTTTTAAACTGTAACTGTCAAACCTGTAAAATTTTTTTTTTAATGGAATGTACGAAAATTTAAGTCTTAACGTTATTTACTTTTTAAAGTGTATTTTAAATAAGTTATTTTATTATAATAATTTATTTTTCATACTCCTTATTTAAAACTTGTTATCAATAATTTAATAATTATCAAATTTTGTAATTGTGCTCTTTTAAAAACCCTTAGTTTGTGTTTTTCATTAACCTGCTGGCATTTTATATTCTAATCGTTTTTTGTGTTTAAAAATTTTTAATAAATTATGATGTCGTTTATTTTTATACTCGTATGACTATATAGTCAAAGGGTATAATAAATTTGCCATTACGTTTGTGACCCAGAGAAGGAGGGGGTGTAGATATAGACTCAAGTGTATGGATCGGATCAGAATCGAAAAATAAATTGACTTAGATATGTATGTCCGTCCGTTCGTCTGTCCGTCCGTCTGTCCGTCTGTCCGTCCGCACGATAACACAAAAACTAAAGGATTTAGAATCTTGAAATTTTCGCAAATTCGTTTTTTTGCAATAGCCGTCATCGCTATTTAAATCCAGCCATTTTGGTCCATGGGTTCGAGTAGCTGTCATACAACTTCTTATTTTATATGAGCATTACTCTCCACCTAATAAAGCTGGGTGTCTGAAATTTTGCCAAAAATAGTTTAGTGTAATGGCCAATGTTACTGCAAAATTTGGTTGATCTACTGCAGAGGATTCGAGTAGCTGCCATACAACTCCTTCTTTTATATGAGTATTCTCCTACACTTAATAAAGCCAAAAGTAATTAACCGGATGATATAATGTATATGTTACGGTCATACGGGTATCCCAGAGTTGACACAGTCTACTCTACTACACTCTTCGTCGTTTTATCTCAAAAGTATTATTTTAACTTAAGGTGTTATATTTTTTTTTTGTATTTTATTCTTGTAATAATATGCTTTCAATATAACTTTACAAAAAAAAAAAAAAAATCAAAAAAAATCAAAAAAAACACCATAAAATTTAATTGAACAACTTAACTTCAGACATATTATTTTATGAATATTTATTCATTTTTCTTTTACTTCAAGATACCAGACGTATAATACAAAAGAATCATATTCCAAAATAAAAAAAAAAAATGTATATAAATATTATATAATATAATTTGTACATACAAATGCATATATATACATATATGAATAAATAGTATACATTTTTAATATTTTATCTAAACAAATTATTCTTCAAGTAAAAAATAAAAAAAAAATGTAAGCCAAGTATTATAGACTTTTTTTTATATATATATATAATAATATTTAACTGAATTGCACAATTTTTTATTTAAAAAAAAAAAAAATCCAAAATAATTTACAAAAGTCATAATAATAATAAAAGTGGTAAAAACAAATCCAAATTCAAATTTATATTATATACTTAACACAAATAAATAACAATAATAAAAAAAAAAAAACAAAAATTAAAATTTGTTGCCTACTTTTAGGATCCAGACAACATTAATATTGTGCTTTATACTTTCATAAATTATTATATAAAAAAAAAACAAGTTTAATAATAAATGAATTTTATTTAAAAATTACCGTCCATTATATAAAAAAATTTAAATTTAAATTATAACTTAACAAAATGTAATTTGATCACATATGGGAAAATTAAATTAATAATATTTAGAATTTAAAAATAAAAATAGAAATAGAAAAACTTTCAATTAAAAAAATATAAACAAATAAACACAAATAGCAAATTTACATAAAGTTATTAAAATATTATATTTTAAATATAAAAATAAAACATAATATTATATAAATAGATTTATTATATAGTATATAGTATTATATATCATAAAAATAGATCTTATACAAATCAATCAATAAAAAAAAAGTGGGGGAGGCAGTATTTCAGAATTTTAATTATAAAAAAAAAAAAATTTAATCAAATAAATAAAATAATATTTAAATAATAATGATCTCACAAATCTTATATTTTACATAATATTTACCAAATAATTAATATTTAAATTGTACATATATACAATTATTAAATAATATTAATAATAAAAAAAAAAAAAAAGACAAAATATTCGCTGTGCTGTTGGTTGTGTGTGATTTTCAAAATTTTAATTCATGTATTATATAAATTGTATATTTAATTATTATTATTTTATTTAAATATATACATATTAAAATATATTAATAATTAAAAAAATATAAATACACATATAAATATATATTTATGTACATATTAATGTTGATATTTGTGTACACGTAAAATATAAAACAAATTTAATTAAAATAATTAATTATTTATGTTATTTAAATTAATTATTATGTATATTATATACGTATATACAATTAAAATTAGAATTAAATAAAAAAATATTAAAAATATTAATTTAAACATTTTTTTTTATACATCATTTATATATATAAAATATATATTTTAAAAATCAACTATAACATTTATATAAATACCAAACTAAATTAATAAATAAATTAATAAATAAATAAAAGTAAATATATATAAATATATTAAATTTTAGAATTATACATAAATGTTTTTTAAATTTTATAAAATTAATACATTTTTAAAATATAATAGTATATATATTATTACGAAAAATAAGACTTTAAATAAAAATACAATATTTGTATATAATAATCGGACTAGAAATTAATAATAATATATAAGAAAATAAATAAAAAAATAATTGAAACATTAAATATATAGTGTAAATTTTGTATCATAATATTAAAAATTTAATAATTTTATATAAAAAAAATTTAATAATTAAATTCGATCTTTGTATTATAAAAAGAATTGACCATTTTTTTGAAATAATTTTAATTATAAAAAAAATGAAAGGTGTATAAAAAGGAAACCACAAGAAAGAAAAGTAAAAATATATATAATTATTATTAATATTCTGTATTAATATGATTATATTAAAAAAGTATTATGTCATTTATTAATGATTTTTAACGGATCAATTATTATAATTATAACGTTTATGTTAACGTAATACAAAAAAAAAGAAATTTTTGTATTGTTTTTGTTTTTTTTTATAATAAATATGGATTATCAATGTATTGTTGTATATACAATTGTTCGGATAAGTCCATTTTATCCTCATTCGGGTTATGATTTTTTTATACCTCCTGGTAAACAAAGGGGTTGTATGGATTGGATTAAACATCATATAAAAAGGTATTTTGAATTTTATAAAACTATATATATGTATATGTATACTATATATACGTATATTTACATTTTACAATTTACAATTGTGGAAATATTATTTGAAGCAGGCCAATACTAATAATAATTTCTTAATTCTAACTTTAATTTTGTATTAGCTAAGTTGTCAGTTGAATCTTTACAATTTAAATTTTAATATTTAAAATTTCGTATACCAAGACATTTTGTGGTGGCGACTAAAATAAATTCGGCAGTTTTATAAATGAAGTGCAGATGTCGCTTGAATATCAAAATTTAAATTTATTTTGTTTTATATTATGTTCATACTACGCAAAAAACCTGCTAAATAGCCTAGTTTTTAAATCAACCGTTCAACCTTTTGTTATGCATGAACCTAGTATTGTTTGACGTTTCCATAACAGCTTCCATAACAGCAATATTTTTGACTGTAAATAAAATAAATTAAAAATGAACTAGGAAAAAATTTATTTACTGCTTGAAGTAATATTATTTTTACATTTTAAATATTAGTATTCCGACATTTTATTAAATGAAAAAAAAAATGACTATTTGTTAATTTTTAAAAATAAACAACAATGATATTTTACAACAAAATCACCTAGGAATGTAAAAAAATTCAAACAATAATCGAATATATCAAAAATTTTTAATGAAAAACCTAGTTATATCCCTTAAACTTAACTAGGACATTCAAAATCCCGGTTCATTTTGACAGCAATTTTAAATATGAAAAACCATGTTACAAACCACACATGAATCTGGGTTTCTTCGAAGAGCCTGGATCTAATTCTTAGTGTGAACATGGTATTAAATAAACATAATTTATAATTTATAAATCTTAAAGGCTACATAACTCTTTCGGGGTAGAAGATAAATCCCAAAACTTTTTGTCTGTTTCTAAAAGTTATTGTGGGACACGCTGTATATTATATTACATTATAAAACATAGTTATATCAATATTTGCCTTTAATATTTACTCTTCTTTGAATTTATTTATCTCTTCTTAATAATTTTACTTTTTCCAATTTATTTTTTAAAATATTTTTTTTTTTTCAAAAATTGCCACTACCAAAAAAGGAGAGACTTAATAGAAGGTTTTGCTGCAACTAATAATTTAGTTATAACTAACGAAAATAACTACATTAAAAATGTCATTAGTACTAAATTTTTTTTAGCAGAACATTAAGTCCTTATTTAAGACATAATAAAAGGTCATTGGTACGAGGCGCAGAGTTTATGAGTTTTGTTTTAGTTGTTATATAAAAAATATTTTAAACTCTTTTTACTAAACACACTTTTGGCCTGATGTTTTATTTTTATTTTATAATTTTTAAATCATTTTAAAAAGGTTTTGTTTTGTTTAAATATTTTGCTAGAAGCGCTCAAAATTCTAGCAAATTTCGCACTCATTTTATAAATTATATTTATAAACAATTAATTGAGCCGGGACCGGCTATTTTGTGACCGGTTAAGCCGACTAATATATATGATTACTTAATTATGGAATAAATGTAATATTTATATCATATTATATGGTTTATTTTAAAAAAAAAAAGGAATCTATGATAAAATACCTTCGGATGCGTTTATAATGGAGCTGCGATAAGTGATAACTGATAAGAGCGCCGATAAGATCATCGTTGAGATCTGGTTTAGAAAACTATATACATGATTTAATTAGAGTTTTTTTTATATTGGAGCATCGCTTTGATCATCAATAAACAAAATAAATTTTCAACGCTATGCTCTTGTTGAAGCTTTTATTCACTTATCGGAACTCCAACATAAATGTACCCTAATCCAAATTCTAATATTTCAAAGAAAACAATTGTGGGATATTTCTTCCAAAAAGTATAGAAAATGGAATATTTAATTGGTTTTACACTGGTTTCCATTAACCTTGTTATTATTCGTTTAATTATGTTATTATTTGTTTTTTTCATTTAAATGTTAAAATTCCAAAAGCACATTCAATAACTCTTCAGGTTTTGGTGTGCATTTTCCTAAATAGCTCTTCTTCTGCAACAGTTTCACGGAATTTAATTTCTATTAGAAACAGCTGCTTAGAACCTTGACAAAGTCATAATATAATATACAAATTGTGAGATATTACTATCAAGAAACAACTAAAAAGCGCTACAAGCGCATAAAAGCACACATCTATAACGTAGCCTTATGATAAAATTAACATCTAATTTTCCTGTAATTGATTTTTATTTAAAAAAAAGGTTAATTACATTAGATTTGCAGATAAAAAGTAATCGAAGAAGTTACTTAGGAGATTATTTTTGTTGAGTTTGGAGGTACCATTTCAGTTCGGAACTATGCATATAGCTGAATAGTCAGTTTTTTATAAGGTTTTTGAAATTTTTGTATTAAATTATTTTATTTATTATCTAAAAAAAAGGATTGTTATGATTTTAATTAAAAGATGTTTTAAATTATTCGCTATTAAATATGTGTTATATTATATAATATATATATATATTTATATATATATATACTGTATATATATACTTATTACTGTATATTGTATTAAATTTGGTTTTTATCCTTCTTCATTTCTCGGTATCGCTTCATTATAAAAATTAATAAAAATTCAGTGTTTTATTTTTTTTTAATAATATACAACATGCTTCTTGTATTTTTATAATTTTATATTTTACAGTCAATTTAATTTAATAGGAAAATTTTTTTTTTTAAAAAACATTAACTTTTCTTTTGCTATCAATTTAAACTGCATTCATTTTGTAAAAATTAGGTCATTAAAAAGAGAAACAAAATGAAAATGAGAAAACAAGGTAGTAACTTAGTTGAAGAGTTTGTCAAAGGCATATGCTATATGTATATATATATATATATATATATATATATATATATATATATATATATATATATTAAAATTCTTATGTTTATATATTGTAAGTGTTTTTTAAAGGAAAATCATTTTATATAGATATATAGATAGATTTTATATATATATTTTTTAAAGTATATTACTAATCTTATGTAACTAATCTAAGCTTATCAATTGACCAATGGCGTAGTGGTAAAGACGCCGCTATTAATGCGAAAAACCTTGGGTTCAAACCCTGGTCAAATCATATTTATTAAAAAATATCGTAAAATTGTATAATTATATCGTAATAGTAATACTCTAAAGTGATATAACAATCAATCTTTTTACAAGATGACTGACAAGTTTGAGAATAATATTCAATAACAATTAAATCTAGTTTTTATTATCGAGTTTTTAAAATGATTATTAAATAATTTGATTAGTGATAAGTTTTTCTAGATTTAGATTACAAAAACGAATTGACTGACTGACTGACTGATTGGAAACTAATTTGGTAAATAGAGTATAGAAAAAAATTTAAAAATATATTTTATCTTTTCTTTCCATTAAAGAGTATATCTAAGCTTTGAAAAATTAAATTTTATTGTAATGATATAATCTTTATAATATTTACCAGTTAAAAAATTAATAAATAATTTTATTAAAGGATTTGCTATTTTTTTTTTAATTTAATTTACTAGAAAAATACTTAAATTTTTTAATTTGCTACCTTAAATTAAATAACAGTTTACTTTTATAGTATAATTAAAAAAAAAGGAACTAGTTTTATTAGTATCGGAGAAATAAACTTTATTTACTTTTTCATTATAACCGTATAGGTAGTGTTTTAAAGGTTAATTTAATTTCTATTCTTAACTTTACGTATATTGTATATTGAAAAAATTGTCGGATACTTTTCTGTCATGAACAGTTAAAAATTTGAAAATTATAAAAGTCGACAAGTAATTGTAAAATACTTAATATTTTAATAAAAAAGAGGAAGAGTGTGGTAAGTAGACTGTGCCAACTCTGGGATACCCGTATGACCGTATATAAACATTATATCATGCGGTTAATTACTTGTGGCACAGCTTTATTAGGTGTAGAGTAATGCTCATATAAAAGAAGGAGTTGTATGGCAGCAACTAGAACCCACTGCAGTAGATCAATCAAATTTTGCAGAAACTTTGGCCATAAAACTAAACTATTTTTAGCAAAATTTTAGACAAGCAGCTCCATTAGGTGTAGAGTAATGCTCATATAAAAAAAAGGACCTGTATGTATGAAACATTGGCCATAAAATATACATATACATACATAGCTAAATCGATTTATTTTTCGTTTCTGATCCGATCCATTCTTTTGAATCTATATCTACTCCCTCCTTCTGTGTCACAAACCCAATGGCAAATTTAGTATACCCTTTTGACTTGTAGTCATACGGGCATAAAGATCAGACTTGGGAGAAATATGTAGTATTTCATTATTCGATCCACCTTCAGTATGATCTGAATTAAAAGCATAATCTTACATAAATATTTTCATATCAAATATTTTCATTAAATTTATTTTCCTATTATAAACTTCGAGAATAAAAACAAACCATGAAATAATAAAAAAACAAAAAATTTTACGTTATAAAAACATTCGTAGAATGTGTGGATACACAGATGACAGTTCTTAGCAACAAAATCGAGTTATCAGCAATAAAAAATTTGACACTTTGACAAATATTCGATTTATGAAAAATTAAGAATTTCCTCATAAATAAAAAAAAATAAAAATGTTGTAGCTAACTTTAAAAAAAATCTATTTGTAGTTTAACTTTCTTAAATATTAATCATAAATTTTGTGGTTAAATGTGATGATAGTTTTTGACCTTATGACTGATTTGTTGTTTCATATGCCAGAACTAAAAATATAATGGAAAAACAGTATCAACATTTTAAAAATCATAATTCATTCATTACTATATATTATATATTTGTGTATTTGTTGCGACTTTCTTATGTCTACGGATATTTGAAAAAAATTATTAAAAACCGCTTATAAAATATAATAAGCGGTAGTTATTGTTTTCGCACCGCAAATTGGACCCTAAGATTTTTGTAGGTATACAAATGATATGTCCATCTGTGTGTATGTACATATATGCATACATATTTATGTATATATGTATGTATTTATATATATATGTATGTATGTTTGACTGTTCGCACGTGTACAGCAACAGCTGAATGGAATGCTTCCAAATTTCATAAGATTTTGATGTTAACTTCTTGAATTTTAGAGCTTTTAGAGAAAATCAAGCAACTCCAGGAAAGTCCAAAGAAAGTCTTTTGAACCGACGAACTTTACAGCCAATTTAATTGAAATTAAAAAAGTCCAAATTTCATATGTTTGTTTATATTGTTATCTCATTTACATCCCAAAAATTTTTTTAATTATGCTAATTATTGGTGTTAAACGGATTGCAAAGTTAAAACTGCAAAAAACAAAGGTTTCTATATAATAAATATAATAGATAATAAAATTTTTATATATGTACATATTTTGTAATCTTTTAAAAATATATCAAGGAAATTTAGCATAAAGCTTTTTCCTGAAATAGCGGTTGGTTCTGTGGTGGACACAACATAATTTTTTTTTTCCTGAAAAAATACAAAATAATTTCAAATAAAATAATTTAAATAAGTGTGACTATTTGTTAAAATTATAATTTTGTTATACATTTTAAAATAACCACAAGAAGTGCTTTTATTTTTAAAATAATTTAAATTTTGAGTTTATTTTTTCCATTTTATTATGTATTTTATTTTAAATGATTCATTCATTTTTTTTTTCATAAAAACTTTCAAAATTAAAAAAAACCAAAATGTCATATAATTTTTGATTGCGGTTTGTGAGGTTAGAAATAATAAATGATAACATGAATAAATTTATATTTGACATTTTAAAAATTTATTAAAAAAAAAACAACATTTAATAACATTGTACAATTTTTAATAAAAATATAAAATTTCAATTTAATATAGAATTATTTTTAAAATGTAGTTATGAAGTTTTGATTTTGCAAATAAGTGGATTAAAAGATTAAAAAAAATAATATGTTAAAAATGTTGCGAAATATTATAAAATTTTAAAAATAATTTTTTATTTGCATATTTGAGTTATTTTGTCTTAAAATATTCATTTGTTATTTGTTTTAATTTTAATTTGTAATTGAATTAGTTGTCAGTGATGTATTCATAAAATAAGTTATTCTAAATGTAGTGTATATTTTTATTTGTTGAGGGGATTTGAGATTGAGTTTTATAAAATTTATTCTTAACCACAAATACAAATATATGTATTTTTTAAGTATTCTTGACTTGTATTTTATTTTGAAATTCAGTATTTAAAGTAATTGCATTTATTGTTAGATAAATATAAAATCTATAGAAAGTTGACACTTTACGAAATGCAGTATTTTAGAATCCAGTAGTAATGTATGTACTGGACAGTAAATAAAAACAAAAAATCCAGTAAATCAACATTTAAAATAACAAATAACAAATATTTTAATAGGTTAAGTGGCAGATTGGCTAGTTAAATAGGAAAAATCAATATTAATATAATAACAAGTACGTAACACCTTGGTTAAAGTATTGACTTTTCATTCAAGGGCCCAGATTGGAATCCCAGTAAAAATGATAAAAAAAAATATTAAAACCTTATCTTGTTTATGATTCGATTCGTGAATAATATCGACTCGATAATTCTATAAATTAATACAAAAAATAAACAAATGATTTAATTGAATAATATAACTCATAAATACTGAAACATTGTGTAACTCAAATACAAAATTGAATTTATTGAAATTTAAGACGTTTGTTTCTCCATGTTATAAAGTTTGGTACTATCTCATGTTAAAATATTGTATGTAGAATTCATTAATATTAATCATTTCAATTATATGCAGAACACAATACTTAACGTACTAATGTGTGACATGCTCATTAATCTAACAGTGCATTGGTACAATTGTATATTGTTTAAATGCCAATTAAACTTCTTAAATTTGCAGTATTATTGTAAATATATTAATATTTCATATATATATAATACGGAAACGTAGCTACGTTACTGTTTTATTTCTATATATAATTCTATTTTTATAAAAATATTGACTAATCGATTATTGAAAACAAAAAAAAACCGGAATCGATTTCAATTGTTTTTAACTGTGTATTTCTCATTTTTATTTAGTATTCATTGTGCGTTATCAAAAACTGGTACTCTTCTCCTTAATTAAAATAAAATCAAAATAATTAAAAAAATATTATTATTGTTATTATTATTATTTAATATCAGTTTTTCTTATCAATTTGAACATTTTCAAAGTTAAAAATAAACGAATTTCTTATTTTGTATATTTTTAAAACCAAATAAATAGTATATTAATAATAGAAACAAAATAAAATGAAACTTAGGATGCATTCAATGTTTTTGATTATTATATTGTTAACAATAAATTATCAATTAGTTGAAAGTGAAAGAGATGTAGAATGGCCGGACTCAGAAGAAAATGTTATTAATACTACAAATGTTATTACAACTACTACAACTACAGAACAAACCCCAGAAAAACCAATAAGCGATGTTCCAAGAACTGTATTATTTGTTCCTAGAGCATGTGTAAGAGATAGAACAGGTCATTGCAGACCTTCAAGAAAGGGATAAATTTAAATAACTTATTATAAAAGTAAAAAATAGAAATAAAAAGACTTAAATTATTTAATAACTAATTATTTTTTTTTTTGTATAAAATTAGTATAACATTTTTTGGTTTAAAATAGTATTAATTAATATATAATATTAATTAATACTATTTTAAACCAAATATATAGTATATATCTGTTTATAATATTTTAATTAAAAGTTCAAGTTTTTATTTTGATTAACTATATGATGATTGTTTTGAGGTTTACTGAATTGCGTTGTAGCGGTCAGTGGAATTAGTTCGAAAAATATTTTGATAATAAATTTTTATTCCGTTTTTAATCTAATTAAGAAATTTAAAAAAGAATTTGGAAGAATCTTCATTTTCAATAAGTATGTTTACATTTTTATTAAAAGTTTTCAAATAAAATACGAAATATATATTAATTTTTAGGTAAAATGGATTTAATTTTCTAAATTATTACAGCTGTCAATTATTCCAAAAAAAAAAAACAAACAATAAACGTCAGCTCATTATTAGTATTGAAAAAGGCACGTAGCATGGCGAGACATTGGATTCAACTAAATTGGCATTTTCAAGCCATATTTATTGGGAATTTGAATAACTTTAGAAATTCTTTCATTAATCAACTTTAAAAATTAGTCAATGAATGCTATTCTGAAAGTAATAGTTTAAGAGGACAAGTGAATACTATTATATATCCCGATAGATGGCATACCTTGCTCGGTTGTAAATTTATACCGATGTATAACTTTCTGTTCTAATTTTAGCATATTACAATCGGTTTTGGCATATTACATTTGGGTTGCTATGGTCTACAAATGAAATGAATATATAAAAGTAACATACGATAGACTTGTTTTGCATTTCGTTGTTAAATAAGTCAATGTTAATACCATGGTTTTATGAGACAAATTAAAATGATATGAATTATAAATATACAGTTCTAAACATTTTTTAAATTAACATTAACACGCTAAGTAAGTGCTTTTGCTCGTACCAATGACAATTCTTCAATTCTAACAGTAATTTAGTAGGATATTAGTTGTATGTTGCAACTTTTTATGTTGACTTTAAAATCTGGTACCAATGACAAGTTTTTAGTTATTATTAAAATAAATTCTATTTTCTAAAGCGAATAAAAAAAAGTATTTTATTATTATTATTTTATTAATATATTTGTCCGGGGCCTCGGTGGTGCAGTGGGTAAGCATTTGGCTTATTAACCGAGGGGGTCCGGGTTCGATTCCCGGTCAGGTCATACAATATTTAATTTAAAAAAAAATTATTGAAAAATAATTTTTCTTTACGAATCCTCATGGTGACCAAATATAATATAAATATACAAATATATAATATAAACAAAATAAATAATATAGTAGTTATAAATAAATATAAAGTATTTAATGAGGGGTGCACAACGGGCCGCAAGGCCTAGGTGTAAGGGAGACTTGCTTTCCGCCCCGTCTAAACAACAACAACAACAACAACAACAACAACAATATATTTGTCCAGGAAATGAGGTGTAACAAATGCATTCAATTAAATGTGTTTCGTTGGATGTGTTCAATTATAAAAAAATTAAATATTAATGTTTGGTTGGATGTGTTTTATTTTAGAAAATAAAATATCATAAATTGTCTTAAGCAGACTAAAAAATAAAAAATTTTTTTTATGAATTTAAATTATTTTAAATGTTAATGAATTGGTTAATGTCAGTTTTTAAAACTCACACAAGATTTTCTGAAAATTTTATATAAATAGTAAAACATTTGGATATTAAAAATTAAAACTATGCTTCAGATGAACATTTCTGTAGTAAGTCTTCATTATTTTCAGTGAAAATCTGAAAAAAAAAACCGCGAAGATCCAATATACACTTTGTTGTGTTGCTTGCAAAACTAAATTCTAAACTCAACATTTATTAATTACAATTCTGTGGAAAATATCCAAAACTTGATAACCGCAAAATTACAGTTTTTCAATAAACGTGTTTGAAAATTTTTAAAAATATTTTGTGACACAAAATGTTTATTTAAAACATTATTAATAACCATTTGAGGGATTTTTAATTAAATAAACGCTTATTTATTTTTGGCAGTGCAAAGATTTGATGTTAAACAGTCCACTTCAAATGTTATCTCAAAAAGGGAAAAATTACGGTTATCAAGTTTTGGAGATTTTCCACAGAATTTTACATACATATAAATATGTTCATGATTAAGCATGTTGAGTTTGAGTATGTACCTACATTATAGAATGTTGGCAACAAACAAGTATTTCGATTTGAACTTAAAGAAAAGTTATGAAACAATAAACATAGCTTAGCAACATTTTTAAAAAATATGCATACAAAAATTTAAAAGATGGAGAAATATATCATTAATAAAACAAAATAAATCTATAAAACAAAATTTCAAATCTTTTATTAACAAACAAATTTATCGAATTTAATTTTAAAAATTTCAAATTTAAACAAGTAAGTACTTAAGTATATCTTCGACAAGTAATTCTTATTGAAATAAAAAAAAATTTCACCAAGAAGAGATTTGAACTTTGAGATTTATTTATTATTTGTGTATCTATTATTAAAATCGAACCTTAATCTGCGTAATATAAAATGTAACGGTTGCGATTTTATTAAAGAATATGGTATTAATATACAATATTTATATATGAATATAATGAAAGTAGAAATACATAGTTCTTAATTAGAAAAAGTTCTTCTTTCAATTGATCTTCCGTAATTCAGTGACGGGCCCACTGCTATAGTTATTGTATAAGTAAATTATTCAATATTCATTTATATAGAATAAATTCAAAAAAAAAAAAAAATGTTTAATCTGCCAAAAACTGTCTCTAATAAAAATTTAAATTTTTTAGTTGTAAACTAAATTTGTTCAAACATTGATTAAAGTTTTTCCATTGTTTTTATATTTTTAACACACCCGTCAGTTTAATTCCATTAAATGATATATAATTTTTAATTTAATTAATTTTGTTTTTACGTCATATTTTTCTATATGGATTTAAAAAAACAAATTTGATCATTGCATTCTATTGAATTCCCGAAGTGCTTAACACATTAAAAATATTTCAAAAAAAATTGGATTAGTTAAAAACAATGCGTGATAATAAAAGTTATGTTTGTTTTATTTTTTTTACATTTTTTCCAACGAAGTTCACATGGGAAATATTATTTTTAGAATGAGTTCAATGGGTTTTATAGATTTTAAAATAAAATATAAGTTTAAATAAGAGAATTTCTGGAAACCA
This sequence comes from Dolichopus griseipennis, assembly GCA_963082915.1. Taxonomy (NCBI): domain Eukaryota; kingdom Metazoa; phylum Arthropoda; class Insecta; order Diptera; family Dolichopodidae; genus Dolichopus; species Dolichopus griseipennis. The sequence continues at coordinate 107,729,614 of OY720442.1, forward strand.
AGGTTACTAGGGGGGCCCATTTTATAAAAAAGAAAAAAATAAATAAAACTATTGTAAACAAGAAATAAAAAATAGGATACTGAACTTTGGATTGAATGTTCTCTATTTTCAAACTATACTATTTTAACATGAACTTGATCTTTTTCAAATTAAATTGGGTATTTTTTTAATCAGCCCTGTTTCTTGGGTTCAGTCAGATCAATCATATTTGAAAAATTAAAAAAATTCGACTTCAGTCTCTAAAAAATTGCCCCCAAAAATGTATGTACTGCCTTTTTTAGTTTCTATAACAGAATTGGAGATTAGGTTTTTGCAAATCATCTTAGTTCGACTTCTAGGTCATAAGATGCAGAAGCGTTTTTAAAAAAGGGACCAAATTGGTTTGAAAAGAGACCCACTTAATTTTTTTTCTAGATCCTAAGATGTAGGAGCTTTTTTAAAAAGGGGCCAAATTGATTTGAAAAGAGTACCCACGTCATTTGTTTCTAATTCCAAGATGCACGAGCTTTTTTAAAAAAGGAACCAAATTGTTTAAAAAGAGACGCAATTCATTTGAAAAAGGAGCAAGTTCATGTAAATTCAACAAACGTTTTTGAACCTTTATAAAACGACGGACAGATAAACAGATTGAAACTGGTTAATGCAATTATTTTAAAATTTAATAAATAAAAAATAAAATAAAAATTTGATAAAATTAAAATTCATAAAACTTATGATATTGTAAAATTTTAATTTGTTCTAAAGGACCAACAGGACCAATATCAACTTAAACCTCTTAGGTTTATATTTCTCTCTCTGTTCTTCTCGTACTTACAAAAAAAAATAATCAATGATTCGCAAAATACTAAAAAACAAATATATTGGTCTGTTGAATAAATGGTAATAGAAAAAATATTCAAATTTTAAATAAATAAAAAAAAAAAGAAACAAAGAAAATGAGAAAAATTTGGGCAAAGTTAAGTAAAGTGTAAAAAAAATATGAGAATAGGACGAAAATTTGATGATTTAATTTTAAAGTGCTCGTCTTTTAGAATTAAATTTATAAAAAATATTCTTTTTTTTTAATCGAATATTTCACTAGTAATAAAAGTTACTTATAAAAGTCGTGATACCACGAAGCTTCTGATTTTTATAAATAAAATAATTTGTTACATAACAAGCTAAAAATACAAGTGGTAGTACAGGGGGAATAAAATTTTTTGGAAACATTTTCAAAAATAAATTTAAATTTGATTTATAAAATGAGCATATATCAAGGAATGATTATATACAATCTTGCACAAAAGTTTTTCCACTTGCGCGGGGGAGAAAGAAATAACATAAGAGAGACAGAGAAAGAAAAATTTTTATTCATTTCTTCTTCAGTAGAATAATTTACTGTTATTGTCAAATTGTTGCAGTAGTTCAAGGTTTAATATGAAAAAAAAAATCAAAATTTCGTTATAATGAAAAAAGATTTTTTACTGGTTGCGCAAAAAAAATAAAAATACATACAAAATAAATTATGTATGTATATGTTTTTTTCCGCAATCATTTCTTTTTATTTATTTTGAGATACTAACTGTTAAATCCTTTTTTAAAACCAGATAACGGAAAAATTTTTGCTCAAATAATCAACAGCTGGGTTGTTTGGAAAGAAATACACTTAAGAATTTTATATTAGTAAAAAAAACTTTGATCTGTTTTTTAACAAAAGGAGGGGGTGTTAAATATTATATTAGGATGATTCCGAAAATTTCAAACTCAATTTAGTGTATTTGAACTGCTGTTACACGTTGTTTTTTTTATGAAACAGCAGCCTTCCAGAAACGTTAAATTTTTTTTCAACAGTGTATTCCGTTATGTTGTATTACAATTGAAAATATTTGGTGAAATCGGTTTTAGTTGGTTGAAATTTATTTTAGAAACAATCTTTTGGGGTAATGCAGCTTTTTGTGTAATATTAAACATAATATGTTTACAAAAAAATGTTTCTAGCAATGGTTGGGCCGCAATGGGTTAACAAATTGTTAGACACTTGTTACAGTCAATATTACTATTAAGGAGAAACACTTATAAAAACCATTTGAGTCGAACTGTTTCAAAATAATTTTGAAAGAGAGAAAGGGAACAAAAAATCTTCGAATGTCTTGACGCTTTTCTAAAATGTCAATTATTTAACGATCATCTGCCGATGTCTTTTGCTTTTGATTAGTATAACAAATGTATAAAATGTCAACAATTTGGACGATCATCTGTCGTTGACTTTTAATAATTATAATTGTTGATAACTTTTGCAGAAACAATAAAAAAGAAGTGTAGAATTGCGTTTATTTCTCCAAAATTTTGACAATGGACTTTGATAATTATCGTGATTTTGACGTTTTAGAAAAGTACCGTTTAGCCGAAATAAGTTAATGAATCACGCAACGTTGTTACTATAGCTAATGGATTTTACCTGGATCGACACATGTTTAAATTTAAAAGTCAATTGCTAGAACAATCTTATTTGGTAGTTCAAAACTCGAAAAATGGAGGGAAAAAATGTTCAGAACAATTTTTCTGATAAATTCGGTTGTATCACTGGCCACTATACGGTATATCTGTTTATATAGTCTATATATACAAATGCAAATCATGTAATAGATTACAAAATATTAATATATTAAATTGTCTGTAGAAATTTTTATTTGCATAACTTCTATGTGGTAAACAAAAATTCTTGTAAATATTTGTAATTTTTTCAAAAAAAAAATCATATTCCTTGTCATAACTATTTAAATTCTATTTTTCTATTTTATGAAAAAAAAAATGTATATCTATGGAAATCATTGTAAAGCTAACAAATTTTTTAAAAAAGTTTGCTTTAAAATGTTGTTATTGTTTATTATTTTAGTTAAATTTCATTTGAATTTTTTAAATGAATGGTTTTGTCTATTGTAATATGCAAAAAATATTTTCTAGAGAAGAGATTTACAGCAAAACATAATTTAGATATGAATATATGTGAAAATATAAGGACATATTAAATTTGAAATTGTAAAATTGTCTAAAGGATTTAATTCAATTTTAATTTTGAAAAAAAAAAAAAAAATTTAACATATAAAGGCGTTATAAGAGAAAATGTTATATATCTGAAAACAAGTTTTAACTCTAAATCTACAGGAGACCATTTAAACTTAAACTTTCAACCAGTTCAACTTTCTTAATAATTTATTATAGTTATAGGTTAAATTTCAAAAGTATATAAGCAAATTTTAGATGTAAAGCTTGAGAAAATATCGACGCCATTTACGCGCGTCATTTGTAAATTTTTACAACTCAATTAAAAACATTTGTTAAAAAATATCATTTGTTTTTAGTTCATTTAATTTTTTAAACAAACATTTATTATTTTTTCATTTAACTTCAAATCTTAAAATCTACGCCGTTCAACGCTGATACAGTTCAAACAAATATAAAATTCATGAATTTTAAATTTTATACGCTGTTGTGATTGTTAAGTGTCATACAGTGTCACAGTGTCATATGTTTTTGTTTGACATTCACTGCGTTCGAACGTCGTTGACATTGGCTGAGTGGCAACACGTTAGTGTGAATTAGATAATTTATGCAGAAAAAATGTTATAATACCACTTTTTGATTAGTTCTTATATTTTGCGGAATGTCATTTGCATTAAACTGGTATATATAATAAATAATTGAATACGCCTACTGGCTAGTTCAGACGTGTTGCATGCACGTTTAAAATTTTAACTAAAAAAAAACTAATTGTAAATATTAGTGGAAATGAAGAAATGAAATGTTTATTAGTAAAATACATTAAAAAGAATGGTTATGTATATCACGGCCTAAATACGCCAAATTAATTCGAATATGAAATTTAAATATGTAAATGAATTTGAAATTTTAACTTCAATAATCAAAATAAATATACATATAAAATTTAAAATTATTATATAATGATTTGAAGGATTGGTAATAATTTTTCTGAACTATTGATCAGTAATTTTGCATAATAAAACAAATTTATTTCAATGACATAATATGATGTTTCATTTCTTCTTATTTCAATTTGTCAATGAAAGAAATTATGATGCAATACAACCTTGAAATTAATTTAAATTGATTTTGTATATTGTTAGTAACAGTTAAAATGCTTTATGACTGATTTTTTTTGTAAAAATAATGTTATATTTTCAATAAAACGTGTTTTTCGTATAAACATTTTAATGGCAGCCAGCAATGACGACGTTTTTATGTTTGCACCCTCCTTCACTTCTTATAAAGCAGAGATTTTCTAAATCATATTTTAATTTTTTTCTGTTAGAGGCTAACTGTTTTTAAGTTGTAACCACGCTTTCTCACTTTCTTGTGTTGGAATTATTCGACATTTTTTTTTTCCATTCCATTCCAGGGATCTATTCTTGCACTTAGCTGGGTAATTGTTATAAGATACCGTCGTCATTTGAGCTGTGTTACTTGCTTGATTACAGGTTCTGTTTTTTGACTACAGAATACAAGATTTTGAAGATTTTGCATTTGTTTTAGTCTAATAAGCCTGTTTATACCATATGTATATGTTGGAATAGGGGGTTGTATTATATTTCTATTATTAGAATTGATGTTAATGAATTCCTCATTATAAACATGAGATAGTACTATACCTTATAACATGTAAAAATGTTTAAGATTTTTAATAGATACAATTCTTTTTTTTATATTGTATTAATTTTTGCATTTGAGTTATACGGTATTCTATATCTGTGAGTTATATTATTCAACTAAATTATTTGTTTATATATTGCATTTGTTTATATTGTTACATTAATGCATTTTTATTAAAGATTAAAGATATATAATTATTGATTTTCCATTACTTTGACCGCAATGGCTGCGTCGAAAACGAGATAAAAGTTTCATTTCTATTGGGATTGGAACCCGGTCCTCTTTAATGAAATGTCGTCACTCTATCCATCCAAGTGTTTTAATCTTATACAACTATTAGGCTTATAAATATTTGCATGACAAATTTAGTGATGAATATTATCAAATCCTTGATGTGAATTGTTATGAATTTTTAAATTAATTCAATATTACCGAATATGAGGCAGGATTTATTTTAAACCGTTATAATTAAAAATAAGTCAAAAAGACAAATTTTTATTGAACAGAAGAACAAAAAGAAAGAGAAGATAAATATTGGCAATTCAATTTGTTTAATTTTATGAATTTTAATATTCGATTTTTTTTTGTTATTATTTTATTTTTTTTTTTCAATTTGTCAATAATAAATTTTTTTGTTCGTCAATTTTAATCTTTTTGTCAATATTCGATTTTTTATTACTTTTTGTTTATTATCGAGGATATTTTCCAAAGTCAAGGGTTTTCATTTTAATAATTTTAAATTTTTTGGTAAAATAAAAATTGAGAAAAAGACAAAAAAACAAAATTATGTATATATTGCATAGTTATGTATTATTTTATATGTTTATGTACAATTAACATGTAATTTTTTTATAAAGTATGTGATATATTTAGTTTATTTATTATTTTGTCAAAATTGTATTTCAATATTTTTTATTACAAATTTTATATTAAAAAAATTATTTTTTGTACTGTTGTTTTCTTTGATATGATTTCTAATTTATGAAATTTAATATATAGATTAGTATTGCAATGTTAGTTTGAAGATCTGTCCTTATTCACCTATCTGTCCTTATAACCTCTTAAGATCATCTGTAGTGTTTAAGATTTTACTTTGTATTGGTACGTCAACTTATATTACATATATATAGATGGATAGAATAAATAAAGCTCGAGTGCAGTTAGTTTTATTCGTGATCGAGTTCTGCGATTTTAAATGTCTCAACATAAATCAAAACGTATGACGCATAATTTTTATAGGCTGGTACGTCAAAATTGCTTAGGTATTCTACTTAAACATCATCAATGAAAAATGATGATACGTGTTTTATACGTGTTATCAATTTTTAAGTTTACAAAAATCAGACGAACAGTACGTCGCGTATTTCGGTTGCACTCATATAAATTCATGTATTTAAAAATAATGAATTTAAATTCAGCGCATAACGTTTACTTAGGTTAGTTAGACACTGAGTTTAAATAGAAATACTCAGTGCCAAAACTGCCCATTTTTATCTTATTCAAATAATTTTTTAACCTTTATCTGAAGTGTGTAAATATTTAAAATTGAAATTTATTAGATTGGAATATTTGGTAATTATTCGACGCTTTTATATTTTAAAGAAGTATTAATTTGTTTTTATTAAATTTTTTGTTATACTAAACCATCTTTAACCCTTTGTCAATATTTAATGCTATTTGACGTTTAATGTCTGTGACAACTCTGTGTCAGATCTAAATCTTTTTGACAGTTCTGTTATATATTTGATTAAAAAACGAAGATGATGATAAAATATTCACATATGGAAAATACTATTGAAGAAAAGCGAGAGTTATGTAAAAATTTTGTAAACATAATTAAAATTGATATTTCGGGGATGTTATTCTAGATATTGTGATGTAAGAGACCCTTTTATTTTAATCGAAACATAACAAATTTATAAGCACAGTCTTAATGAAAATAAGTACGCTCTAAGCTATAATCTGGTCATCAATCAATGGATTATAGACTATTAGTCCCAAAATAATATAAAAATAGTTTAAAATAAAATAAAAAGAAAATTTTATCTTAAAAAAATTAACATCATTTTTATTTAATTCGTAAAATAAAATTACAGACATTTTAGGTCTGACAAATATAAAATTATTTCATAGATTTTTGTAATGATTTTGTTTTTCTTTGATCTTTTAATTTGATAGGTTTCATTTTCAAAATGAAATTAAATTTGGTTTTTATATATATATATATATATATATATATACATATTTATTACAAAATTCCTGCGGGTTTAAAAAAAAATATATATATATTTTGTATGTACATATCAAATTAAAAATGAATAAATTTAAAATTTTCAACAAAAAACAAAAAAAATAATAAAATTTTTTAATTTTATTTTCAAAAATATTTTTTTAAACAAAATAGACTTGCAGCATTTCATTAAAACCAAATTTGTATAAATTTGAAAAGAACTGAGTGCTTTCGATTTCGTACTAGAATTGGACACTAAAGTCATTAAGATTAAAAAATATATTTTGAAATTTATTATTTGTATTTTAATTTCATTCTATGGCATTTTTTTGACTTATTTATCTTAGTTTCATTAATTTTTTTATAAAATAATTTAAACATATTCTTCTATCTCAAAGATTTCCAAATTAGGAAAAGTTGTGTTGACTAGGCAACCTGACATTCAAAGCCTAAAATACATTGTTACCTAATACTGACTGACTAATATTAACATAGCTCCTCCTTCAAATCAGTTTTTAAATCTTTTCCATATTTTATCAAAATAAAATTTTCAATCCCAAAATCTAAGAATTTTATATGGTTTTTTTTCAATGAAAATAAAGAATAATGGTAAGTGTAATTAAATGTTCATAAAATCTAATAGTAATACCAGCCAATACTTATAGTATTCAATTGATTTTTATAAATCCACAATGGTCATAAAATATTAAATTTTATTTATTAAAATAATAAAAATTGTTCAATATTATTAATAATAATTTAATAATTTATTTTTCTTTTTATTTTTTCAGGTATGTAATTTTAATTTAAATATTTATATTAGTTTTATTATTTAAATTATAAATATTTAATGAAGGAAATTTTAAAGTAAGTAAAAAAATTAAAATATTTTATTATTCAGGAGTGGAAGCACGTAACTTGTTTCGAATCGAATTATTCGAAACAAAATCAATTCGAAACAAAATTTTAACGGCAGCACGTAAATTGTTTCGAATTAAAAATGAACGAAACAAAAGTTTTACTTCAAAAAATTCCGTTTCGTTTCAAATTCAAATTATCTTTTTTTACCTCTTTTGAAAATTGAAATGGTTTTTGTTTTTTTTTTTGTTGTACAAAACTAAATATGGTTTGTATGCAATTTTTATCTTTGTTTAATCGTTTGAAAAAAAATAGATATTAAAAATGTAAGTATTAAAAACAATTGCATTTCATTAATTATACTTTAAAATTAATATTTGATAACTATTTGATTATTGTATACCTAATAACTATGTATAGCTAATGATTTTAATTAAAAATTGCTTTTTAAGGGAAATTTTATTTTTATTTTAAATAGGTAGCTAAAATTATATTCATTTTTTAATATTTAATCCAAAAATTTCAAATATATTGTTTAAAATTAATTTTTATAAAAATTTACCTTTATTGTACTTTTTGGCGTTAACTATATATCTATCGCACAAATTATTTTGAAACGACTAAAAAAACTATTCGAAACAAAGCTTACGTGTTGCCAAAAACATTCGAAACAAAATAAAAATTTTGAAACGAATGAAAAGTATTCGAAACAAATTTACGTGCTACCAATTTTTGAAAAATTCGAAACAACACATTCGAAACAAGTTACGTGCTTCCACTCCTGTTTCTATAATTTGATTCAATTTTGAATATACAGGGTGTCCGGAACTCAAGTACGCACACTACACTCAGTGATTGGGGGCATTAAAACAAACAAAAAATTGTACTGGAGGAGGGGGGGGTCTGTGTACTAATAATCCCCAAATACCCAACAGTTACAAAGTTATGAAGGTTCAAAATGATTTAAAATGAAAAAATTTATGTTTCAAACTATATTTCTTTTGAAGCACACTGTATTTGGTGTACTTTTTATAGCATATTTCAAGACAGCTTTTCAAGCCCTATAATTAGTATATAATAACTTTTTCTCTATCTCTAACCATTTTTGATATGAAGAATAGAAAAGTGTGTTCAAACAGAAAAATTATGAAATTTTTTTTTATCTATTTATTTTTTCATTAATATTTTATAAGAAATTTTAAATCATTTTGAACCTTCATAACTTTGTAACTGTTGGGTATATGGAGATCATTAGTACACAACAATTAAAGCTGACAACTTAATGTACAAAATGGATTTTTTTTTTATCTCTCTACAGGAAGCTGTTCTAAAGTTACTGATTTTTTTATGAAAAGTCTCCTTAAATCTTTAATCCTTCATATCTCGAAAGGGTCCACAATAGACCCCCCCCCATTCCAGTACAATTTTTTGTTTGTTTTAATGCCCCCAATCAATGAGTGTAGTGCGCGTACTTGAGTCCCGGACACCCTGTATTTAAAAATATATGTAGTACGGGAAAAAGTTTGTGGGGGTGGGAGAAGAAGTTTATTGACATTTGTTATATTATATTGCAAATATAAAGGAAACCTTCAGAGAAAGAGTACTTGTGTGAAGGTAGTTCAAAGAGTATACTCAAAATTTTATAAAGTTTGGATAAATTTTGTTGATTACCTAGTACAAAATCAACTAAAATGTCAATGGTTCAGAAACTTTTATTTAAAATTGATAATGTGAAGATTTGACATTAGAAATATGTTTTAAAAATAATATGGCGATTTAAATTTTAGTTTTTAAATTAAAGTTTTTTTTTTAAATCTTTCATCTATCTTTAATTTATAAGAAATGAAAAAGATAAAAAACGAAAGGTTTTGGAAAAAAAATTTTAAATAATCAATATCAAAATCGAAAGTTCATGGACAAACGGCGTGAATTTGAGATGATTTTCATTGACAGATAAATTTTTGAAAAATTTATGGGAAATCAAGAAAAAACAAGGAAAAAATCTATTATGAACGTACTATTATTCAAATATTTTTATTAATTGGATTAAGTCCATTTAATTTTTCAAAGTTAAGTACCTACAAGTATACGCATTTGAAAATTTAAAGTTTTTTTATTAAAATGCAAAAAAAAAAAACAATCATGTTTTTAGAAAATTAAATTTTTAACAAGGTTTCGTACCACTAAAGTCATAACCAATTTCACCAAAATTTTGAAATTATTTAATTTAAATAAAAAAATCATTTCGATCAACAACTTTATTAGTTTCAAGCCATTTCTGGACTCCTTCAACGGAAATATATAAATTTAATCTCTCTTCCTCACCATGCGCTTCATTATATTGACGTTTAACAAATTAGAACTATTGTCGCGAAGCGCTCAAAATTCGAACGGTTATTTTCTTGACCTATTAAGTCGATTAATATATATGATTTAAATTATTAATACGTCTGATTTCTCATTAATTTAACTCAAATATTAAAATTTCTAAAAGTAACATTTTTTCAAAAAATTTTGTAAGTAAATTTAAAAAAATTTAAAAAATTTAAATTCAATTTGAAAATTGAATTAAATTTATCTCCAGTCCCTCTTTCAGATTTTACTTCATTAAATTTCTCGTGTACATCTTTGTAAATATTTAAAGATGTACAGATAATATAAAATTAAAAGAAGTATAGTAAAAATCTCCCGCGATTTTTAGAATTCTAAAGAAAAGCTAGATATAAAAAATGAAAATAGAATATTATTAATAAAATTTTTCTATTTATTTTTATTATTATTATTATTTACTTTATTTAATCTATTTAAATTCTTAACAATATCAACTTATTAAGGATACAAATAGCATTTTATTAAATGTTCAGACTTTTGATAAATAAATATTATTTATTTTTTCATTAATATTTGATTGTCTATTTACTATGCAACAACTGTTTTTAATAACACTTAATTTTGAATTGAAAAAAACAACGACTTATTATATTTTATTATCTTTCTAACGCGTTTTTTTATGTAACAACTATGTTAAACTTTTATTCGGTCAAGTAACGAATATTACAAAAAAAAAAATTTTTAAAGTCTTATTTAATTTTTAATTCGCTTAAATTATCTTTACAATAATTTTTAAAATTTTCAGTTATAAAACGAGGCAATGTCTAAAACGGAAAGAATTTTATTCTAATATAAAGAAATTTATATGACATTTAAATCATATTACTGTAAATGACATCTGTCTTAAAGGATATCTGTCATAATAAAAATAAAATATGTTATATTTTTCTATTTTAATATTATGAATTGTTATGAAGGTTTTTCTGATAACTACATTAAATAACTTTGAACAATATTTTATTTATCAATTCTTTAAAATATAATTAAAAATATTCATCATCTTTTAATTCACAATAAATAGTTTTTCATGTGTTTTAGTACAAATACAGCAATCATTACTATAAATTTTGAACACAGTTTTATAATATAGCTTCTACTGCTTTCAAAATAATTAAAAAAATCAATAAATTTTTCAATTTTAAGTTTCTTAATATCCTAGTATAAACGTTGTTGAAAGAATTTATACTAAATTTGAAATTACGTTTGTGACGCTGGGAGATAGATATATACTGCCGTCCTGAGGAAATAAGTCGTAAGCGTCAAAAGCAAATTTTCGGGATAATGGAATATTATGACATCAGATAAATGTCTCACAATTTTGTACTAAGAAAAAATGTCACATATCTTGTTACAAATTCATTTAAAGCTAATAACAGATATGTCGCATTTACCTCTAAGTCACATCTATGTCTAAGTTTTAATATCTTAATAAATCTATTGCTTAGCAAAAAAGTCGTATGTCCAAAATTGTTTTTCTTCATTTAACATATTTGTTTTTCAAAAATTCAAAATTAATTCAACATAGCGATGTGCGACTATAAGTTATTTTGTTATTAGCTAAAACCAAGAAAATGTAGAAACGACTTTCTTTCTTAGGACGGCAGTATAGCAATATAAACCCAAATGTATGTATTGGATAATACCATACGATGGAAAAAATTGATGGGTGGGATTGAGTACATTGAGTGGGATTGAGTACGGTGGGAGTATGACGGGCTGGATTGAGTACAGGATTGAGTACGCATTTGAATTCTAAAATACAACTATTTTTTGGTAGCTGTAGTTAACTCTTTATTTAAAAAGACTGGATGCCTGCAAGTTCATCTAAAGTAGCAAGATTTTGTGGGAAATTTATCTACCCAAAAGTTGATTTGTCGCAGTACACAAGGTTTGGATAGCTACTATACAATTTTTTTTTTTGTTTTTATACATAACTCTGAGTCTAATTAAGTTATGTACCCGAAACATTGTCAAAACCGATTATTATTGAAAGTTTTGGCAAAATTCGTTAGTGACAGCCTATTATAGCCCTTCCAACTTAGATTTCTGAAATTTTATAAAATATTTATTTAAAAGATGGTTATTTCATATTTAAAATTTGATTGGTCTAGTATAACAGCTTCGAGTAAGCTGCTAACAACTTTTAATGTGAATTCCTTAAAACGAATTCCCCATTTTTGTATATTATGCGGAGGGATATCCTAGAGTTTTTTTTAAAATACAATACAACGAGAAAACAAAAAAAACTATATAAGAAAAAATTTTAATTTTAAAATTTTAAACCTTTGAAACCATAATCCTTTAAGATTATATACTTAAGCATCATTGTTTCCTACAGTGAATTGTTATATTTATCTAAATGCATGTGGTATCTGATGTTTACCTATTTTACCTATATTTTGCGGTATAATTTTCTTATTTAAGTAAAAATTTATTTTTGTATTTTGACTTTTTGTATTTTTGTTAGTATTATTAACAGAACTTATGCATTTATATTTATATATATATATAGTGCTATACTTATATATACTTATATAAGTATAGCACTAGTAGTTACTTCACAAGAGGTGTAACGTATTCAATTAAAAAAAGGAGGAAAGTGAATTTCAATATAGTATGTAGCATAAAATCATACTTTAAAAATTTAATAAATTAATGAATGAAAGGTTTAAATGAGGTTGTACATTGTAGATTTGACTTTTCTTTGTTTTTGGATTAGAAATTTATTTCTGAAAATTATTCTTCCTTAAGAATAGAGTTAATACGAACGGTATTTACTTAAATAGAAAACCTTAATGTAAAGGAATGAATTACAAAGTTTACAATATTCGAGATACTTCAATATTGACTTGCTTTACTTCACTATCCATAGTATATTTATTTTTAATCAAATTTTTTGTGTACAGGGTGTAAATATAACGAATTTCTGTATAAGTTGTACTAAAATTTGAATTTGAGAATATTTTTTCCTCCGTTTTTCTACGTTTGGTTGATTGACTGCTGTTAATATCGTTCAGTCAATCAGCCAAACGTTGTAGAACTGTGTGAAACAATTAACAATTATATATTATATGTTCAAATTTTTGAACACTTGAATTCATATTGCTTTAAACATCATATTCATACTTTACTTGAATTCATTTCAATTTTTAAACTTTATCATTATAACATCGCTTAATATCATTTGAGGTTTAGGACTGTTTTATTAAAAAATGGCTTAAAATCATGTCAAACTTTAGGAAGCATCGCTTAAATTCGTTTTAAGTTAACTTTTGTATGCGTGTAATTGAAAAATTAAAATTTAATTCAATTGAAAAATTAAATTATATTTAATATAAAAATGTCTTTACATTATAATTAAATTAAATTTTATGTTTTTCACATTTTATGTTTAATTAAATTCAAATTATAATTAATAAAAGAAAAATTGAAGAGGCAGCAAATATAAATACAATTAAATTTACAATACCACTAGTTATTAAATATGTTAATATTGATTTTATCTATTAATTTTAATTACATTTCAATATTATTTATTTTCGTAAATAAATTTAATAATTGTAATATTGTTTACTTACATTATGTATGTATGTATATATATTATATAAATATACATATTATACATATTACTAAATTTCATTGAAAAAACTTGAAAGTGTCACTGAAATTAATTGTCACTGTCCCTTAAAATTACTTTTACCTATTCTGTTTTGTAAAATCTGATTACAAGTAGGACAACGTAATGTTGGTTCTTTTTTGAGTCCTGTGAATTGTTGTCATATGCTCAAATCTATTTTGTCTTCTTTTAATGAAAGAGCTGTCACCGATATTGCAATCCAGTCAGTTAGCTCCACGGGTTAACATTTGATTGGTCTACTGCAGTAAATCTCTTAATTAAAATGTGTTACGAATCACATTTCTTTGTCCTTGATTGTTGCCTGCTATTGATTTTTAACTTTTGTTGTATTACTGCAGTAAAATAAGAATTGAAATTCAACCAATATTTTAATTTCAATATTAGTTTTAAATTTAAGGAAACTAAGGAATCCTTAAAAATTTCAAAAAAACTACCAACGGCAGTACGATCGAATACTAAATACCTTTTCGCGTTAAATAAGTTATAAGTTTCGTAAAATTTTTTTTAACATTATCTACTCCTTGTTCGTACATAAGTTTTATTTAAATTTTAGAATTAAAAAAATACTAAATGTTGTACGTCTCGTAAATATTAAAGTATTCAAGGTGTCATCCATATTTTTTTAATCTAAAAATTATACGAAATTTCTATTTTATTAAAAAGTTTTGCTAAGATAAAATAAGAAAACAGTTGAAAGGGATTATATAAAAAGGTAATTTTTTAGGGGAATATATATAATTTGTTATATATATATAAATAATACACGTGGTGAAAAAAGGTGAAAACCTAAAACTATAAAATATATTACAAAGTAATGATATAAAATCTATGTGACAGTTTTAGGCACACTTTTTACTTTTGTTGATAAGTTGGTAACCATTTTTAGTTATTTTATCCCATCAGCATAATTATACTGTCTACGAAGGACTACGATTTAGTTTTTTGCGTTTTACTACTTCTCTATAAATAGAACTACATTTAGTTTAATAAAAAAATTATTTAACATTTTTCTTAAATTTGAATGCCATGTTATTTATAAAATTTTTAAAATTTCTGAAATTTCAAAAATTTATTTAAATTATATTACTAAAAAAAAGCTTTTTAGGTTATGTCACACTTAATTCATTTCCTGTTTATTTATACATAATTACTAACCAAATAATTTTATAGTAATTTAAAGGATAATAAATCCTATAAAATATAGGATAAATAAAAATTAAAATAATTTTACCTCCTTCAATCATATACTGATTAAAATCATTAAATAATAAAATGATAATTTCCTTGATTTGATTTTACCTTAATATTAATGGTTGTTTTGTTTCCGGTTTCCTGTTTTTAAACAAATTTTTTATAATTTGTATATAATAATTTAATCTTCCTATTTTCCTTCCTACCCTTGTAATGTAAGTAAAGGAAAATACATTCAAGAATTTTAATTTAAAACTTTAAAATTGTTATTTCTATATTTCTATAATTGATATTTATTATTTTGTTGACCTAGATTAGGGCCTTTGGATCGTTCAATTTAGTTGCCAATATTTATTAAATTCAATGAATATTGATTGTTGAAATAGAGCTTAAAGTATGAAGTTATATCTGTCAAGTAATAAGTTTATATTGATTAGATTAAAAAAAGTCGAAATCAAAAGATTCAGAGTCAAAAGAGTCAGTATCAAAAGATTCTGAGTCAAAAGAGTCAGAATCAAAAGAGTCAGAATCAAAAAAGAGTCGGATTCAAAAGAATCAGATTCAAAAGAGTAAGATCTAAAGAATTGGAGTTTAAAGAGTCAGAGACAAATTGGATAAGATTATTTTCAAATTAATTGAAAGATCAAGTTGACGTAGACAGAGTATTTGTGTTGATAACTACAAAATTCAGTTATAATTGAGAATATTTAAGAGATTGAAAGAGAAAGGTTAATGGGTTATGATTTGTGATATAAATTGTTAGAATTAGGGTCTAAAAAATGCAAACAAATGTTATCAAGGGAAAAAAATTCTTTGATAATAAAACGATATTCTGTCATTTATGACAAATAATAACATGTTGAAAAATAACAACAATTGTAACTTTTCATTAATTTTTAAAAAATGTTTTTATTATCATCAAAAAAATATTAAACAAATTTTGTCAAAATTTATTGATCGTGTATAAATGAATAATTTTCATTCAATTTTCATTCACATTTTAGCAAATATTTCAAGTGATTAACACTAAATGTGTGTAGGATGTTATTAATTAGAAATCAGTGTCAAATTAAATTTTGAATTAAAAAAAAAATGGTATTGTGGCCTTGTAACAATTATTATACCCGTGCATACATATATGGATCGGGTAATATTAAAATTGGTCCTCCGTTTGTAACGCATTGATCTAGACGAGCTAGATATAGTATCAAGGGAAGGTATCGGATCAGCATCGAAAAGTAAATCGATCTAGCTATGTGTGTCTATCCGTCCGTCCATGTGCCAGCACGATAACTCAAAAACAAAAAGGGCTAGAGTTTGGAAATTCACACAAAGTCTTTTTCTAGGACAATTTCTAGGTTCCCTATTGTTTTTGATTAAAATTGGACCAAGGCTTCGGGGAGCTGCCATACAACTTTTTTGCACCAATACTGCAGCTAGGAGGTTAAAATTAAAACTGGGCATGTAAAGTAATAGGGCAAGTTACTTGGCAAAGTTGGACATCACTCGGACCAACTTTTAGGGTGGGCAATTTTTTTTTATTTTATTTCATACATCATATAGTGTTATAATATAGTTTCCTTCGCACAATTTTTTAGTTGATGCTAAAGTTTTTTACCATTTGTAAATAAGAACCAGTATACTTGAACTGAAATTGAAACTTGTTTAACTAAAAAGTGAAAAAAATATGTAGATGTAACGATTAGAAACTTTTATCTAAAAATGTGTGTAAATGCCATTTTCTGATAGCTATTTAAAAAAGTAAAGAATGTATTACACAAACAAACTTTATACTGATTTTTTTTTTTTTTTTTTTTTCAAATTCTTCAATGTTGTTGTTTCAATTACTTTATTTTCCTCAAGTTTTAAAATTATGTGTACTAAATTTGTGCAAAAGGACATTATTTTGTTATTCTTTGTATATATGTGTGTGTGTGTTGTTTTTTTTAAGGTTATACATTTAAGGAAATGAAACCATAAATTGTTGAGTTTTATGAGCAATTTTGTTTTTATAAAAAAAATAGAGGAATTTGTTGTTCAGGTTTTTTTTTTTCAAGTAAATAGTTTCCTGTCGCTTACGTAATTGGAACTAATGACATTTTCTTTAAATATTTGAAGGTGAATATTTTTATTAAATTTCGTAAAAATATTTTCTAATGAAATCTGGATGTCTGACTACATTTAGGTTTTTAATGTAAAGGTTAAACTGGTATAATCATCTTATTTTAAGGGAATTTCTTAATCTAATACAATTTAGGCAAAACTATTTTTAAAAAAGAAACGAAGAAGGGGGTAGTAGAGTAGAATGTGTCAACTCGTGGGAAATCCATATAATCGGATGATCGGAATAGAGACATTGGATGATCTAATGCTAATTACTTTTGCAAAATTTCAAATACCCAACTTATAGGGTACTTACTTAACGACTTTCAGTTATATACAAATGAAAATATAAGTGGAGAGCCAGCCCTTCAAATCTCTTTCTTTATTCAGACGTTGTCCATTAAAGTTAACAATTATTTACAAAATTTCAGACATTCAGCTTTATTAGGAGTATTTCTCATATAAAAAAATAGCCCAACTAAATTTTGCACAAACTTTGGCCATAAAACTAAACCGCTCTCGTCAAAATTTGAAATATCAAGTATAAGAGTTGGCTTTTTCAAATATTACCAAGTATAAGAGTTATTTTCATATAAAAATGAAGTTGTGCGGCAACTACTCGAAACCAAGGAGCAAACTGGCGGGATTTCAATAGCGATGACAGCTATTGCATAAAAACGATTTTATGAAAATTTCATAATCCTAGTTATGACTGACGAACGGACATACATACCTAGATCGAATTACTTTCGATTCTGCTGCGATCCCTATCTTTGGGTCTATCTGCCTCATTCCCCCCTCTTCTCTGCGTCACAAATGTAATTACAAATTTAGTATACTCTTACCCTTTTGACCAATAGTCATACGGGTATAAAAATCGGAGATGAGTTTGTTTAGTTTTAAATTTAATTTTTAATTTAATTATACGAAGGTCTAATTAGCTATTCCTAGAAGGACATTAAAGCTTATTATTCAATTAAATCATTACCAATATAATACTAAAAAAAAATCAATAAAATTTAGTAATTGATAGAAATGTAAATATTTTTGAAACTTGTTTGTATTTTAAGTAAATCTATAAAATAGTGTTTACAAATTATTTTTATTCTTAATTACTTAAAACTAAATATTTATGATATTAAATTTTAAACTTAAATTTAATTAGTTTTTGTTGTTGATTTTTTATATTTTTAAAATAAAAAATCTTAAATTAAAAAATAAAACAAAAAAATTCTATTATTAGAAGTGGAGAGAGAGTCATTAAAATATTTTCAAATAAATTTAATGGTTTTTGAAAATTTAAGATTTCTTTAGATTAAAAATAAATATTTATTTGTTTCCTGGAGTTTTGTTCACTCAATTTAATTACTTTTTATTTTTAATTACAATTTTTATTTATGTTTTGTATATGTATAGAATGAATAATAAAATTTATTTTGTATAACTTATCTTTTAAAGGAAATATTAATATTTTGACTGTCTGTCACTTTTTCTTTACAATAAAATTGAATAATTAATAGAAAATTGACATGCTGTTAATATTATAAATTTAATAGGTATTTAGAAATTATATTACATATTTCATTTCGGCTTGCGAAAACTCCCTTTCTATCTCTCTCCCGAATTAGCCTTACAAGACCTTGTGTGTACGCGTAACGCTTAATTTAACTGATATCTTCGTAATTCAGTCGTCCAACCAATCGCCAACTGATACCTTCCAAACTATTGGCCCTACAGACACGATTAAAATTTCCCCAATCTCGAATAATCTCAAATTTTAAATTGAATTATCATTTATGAAAATACGGTTTATAGTTTCCATGCTATCTAAATATAAAAGTTCGCATATTAGTTCGGATTTTAGCATAGCCATTGGCCATTCAGGCCGTTATCAATTTTTTTTTATATTTTATAATAAAAATCACATTGGATTTTCCAGTATTAATATCATCATTGGTTTCTTAAACCATGATTATAGGTTCAATACTATTATTAAACCATATACGTTATATTATATATTTTATACATATATATATACAGATATATTATATTAAAGTTATACTAGTGTCGCGAAGTACTCAAAATTCGAGCTATTTTCGAACTCAAATTATTATATATATTTAAAAACGAAAAATTGATCCGCGATCGGCATCTTTGTGACCGAATAAGTCGATTAATATATATTTTATCGAAAGGGCAAGTTGTTAATAAAAAGCTGTTAAGAAAAACCTGTACAGAGTTTGAACTCCATCTCAACTCTAGGCTTTTATATACATAAATAAAAAGAATACTATTTGTATGTATTTGAACTTTTAACGGATTTCTATTGGAAACTTAGAGCCTTTTTAGTTTCGTATTAAAATTTGTTAGACTCTTGCGTGATTTCATATAATTTTGGTTTAAAAAAACACCTATTGACTTCTGTTCTCTATGCACAAGAAGAAACTGTGATTTTGCAAAATCTCTTCCCTTAGTATAAAAATTTTATTATTATTTTTATGATGAATAATTATAATAATTTGGCAATTTTTACAATGCATCATGGTGTTTGATAATTTCCTTTAAAACAATCCAATATTATGAGTCATTTCCCCAATTTCAAGAGGTTTTGCACTCCCACATGATTATTAATATCATTATTATTCTTTTTTTTTTAATTTATTTGTGGAATTAATTTTTATATTTCAGTGCTATAAAATAAAAGATTATTTAATTTTAGTATTAACATAATGTTAAATACTAAAAAAATATGTTGATGTATTTTGTTAAATATTTAATATTTATAGATATTTTTATTACACTTTAAAAAACACACTGATTGTTTATTTAAAAGTGAAATAAAAAATTGATTTCTATATCTAATTAAAATACTATCATCTAATGGAACTCTAGAAAGTTTTTTAGAATTAAATTTATAGTTGATTTTATTAAAGATCGGATCGATAAGTTCTTTTACATTTCTAATATTAAAATTCTAAAAAAAAAATAAAATAATAAAAAATATAAATTAAATAAAAATAGAAAAGAAATATTTTATAATGGAATAATTCAATAAAATCAAATAAAATATAATTTTCAAATTTATATTTTAAAGTTTTTAAGATTTTTTTTTTCAATTAACTTAATGATTTTTTTTACTCCAATTCGGTCCAATTCCAGTTTGCTCTAATTTCATTATTTATAGAAAATTAATTTATACCCGCTAATTTAATTAAATTATGCCATAAATGACATTATAAATTATTTTAGCAATTAAAAAAAAAAAATCCTATAAATTTTATTAAATATAATTTTGTATAAAACTAAATATTTCGATATTCTGCACAAAGAAAGTCTTAATTAATTTGTATATTTTACCGAACAACTAACAAATTGAAAAGTTAATTTATAATTACGAGTAGATACCATTCCCCATACTCCTATACCATAGGAAATTATGCTTTAGAAAACACTATAGTATACTGATTTTTTTAGACAATGTGGAAGTCTTCTTTCTAGTTTTTTTACTCTGCGAAGTTTAGGTAACAATTCATTAACTTGTGAGTTCCAGTTTTAAATCTTCGTCGAGCGTATATAGAACTAAAATTTTAAATTTGAAT
This sequence comes from Dolichopus griseipennis, assembly GCA_963082915.1. Taxonomy (NCBI): domain Eukaryota; kingdom Metazoa; phylum Arthropoda; class Insecta; order Diptera; family Dolichopodidae; genus Dolichopus; species Dolichopus griseipennis. The sequence goes on from OY720442.1 coordinate 107,750,270, forward strand.
GCAATTTGGTTTTTTCCTCCGTTTTTCTACGTTTGGTTGATTGACTGCTGTTAATATCGTTCAGTTAATCAGCCAAACGTAAAAAAACTGTGTGAAACTATTTACAATTATAATTTCAAATTTTTCGATTATTTCATTAAAACATCATCAATTAAATTCATATTGCTTTAAACCTCATATCCATAAAAACTTCACTTGAATTTGTTTCAAATTTTAAAATTTTTCATTAAAAAATTTCTTGACGTCATATTGCTTTAAAAATTAAAAAAACCAGGAGAAGAGACATAGGGTCCTATTTAACATTTTTGAAGGTAATTGTCTTCAAAATATATTTTTCAATATTAAAAAACTTTATATTTAAATTTTGATACACAAAGCGTCAATTTATACTAACTCAACCTCTTTCACTATTTTTTTGATACTTCAATATTGACTTTCTTTGCTTTGGTATCCATAGTTATTCATTTTGAATCAAATTTTTTGTAACCAGGGTGTAAATATAACTGATTTCTGTATATGTTGTACTAAAATTTGAATTTGATAATATTTTTTCCTCCGTTTTTCCAGTCAATCAGCCAAACGTTGTAGAACTGTGTGTGTATAATTCAAATTTATTATATTGCGTCATTACCAGATCATTTGAATTCATATTGCTTTAAACATCACATTCATACTTTATCATCATTTACTTGATATCATTTAAAATTTTAAACTTTATCATTAAAACATCGCTTAATATAATTTGAGATTTAGGACTGCTTCATTTTAGGTTTAGGACTGCAAATCGCTTGAAATTATGTCAATATTTTAAGTTAATCTTTGTATGCGCGTAATTGAAAAATTAAAGTGTAATTTAATGGAAAAATTTAATTAAATTCTATATTAAAATGTCTTTACATTATAATTAAATTAAAATGTAATAGTTTTCACATTTTACGTTTAATTAAATTCGAATTATAATTAATAAAAGAAAAATTGAAAGGACAGCAAATAGAAATACAATTAAATTTACAATACCATTAATTATTAACTATGTTAATATTGATTTTATCTATAAATTTTTAATTACATTTCAACATTAATTATTTTCATAAATTTATTTAATATTTGTACCTAATTAAAATGCATTATTGTTTACATATTTTTGTGTGTGTTTGTTTACTGTGTATGTATGTTTACTAAACTATGATGATAACACGTGAAATAGTCTTTGATACCATTGTCATTTAGTCATCAAGGAGATTTTGTTAATATTTAGTTTTAATATTCCTCATTAATTGAAATGTGTGACCAGTGCGTTAAACCAACCACGCTCGTGTATAATTATATACACGAGCACGCTCTCTCGATTAATAAGCAATATGTACACCTATAACTCCTTCCAGGCCTTTAAAACTTTGATGTTTTAAACAACTTCTACTACTTGGTTGTTGTTTGTAGTTCACTGTGAATAAATATTCTGAACTGTATCACTGATTCTTCTATATTACTTAGCCTCGTTTGGTTATTTACTATGATTTATGTATCAAAATTACATAGTCCATTAGCTTGGAATTGGTAGGAACTATAAAGATATTATATAAAATATTGTAGGAATATTAATTGGTATTCGTTCTTTCCCACATCATCTCGAAAGACTCATCATAGCTCCAAATTAAAAACATTTCTTAGTTCCTTAAATCAAAAAAATTATTAAATACTTTTTTAAAAGAATATTATTTAGAACTTTTAAAGACACTTTGCAGATTTTTTGTATATTTTGAAAAAAAGGGCTGTAACTTCCTTTTGTAATTTTTTTAATTTAAATTCTAAAAAATTTAAAAAAATTTTAAAAATTTTAAAAATTTTATTACTCGTACGTGTTCAATGCAGCGGGGTGGTACGTTACAGTTCAACAAAATAAAAAAAACCCTGCATTTATTGTTGACATCAGTACTGTCAAAATTTGTTTTTAATGGCTGCTATAAAATTATTATAAATTTTAATTTATTTTTACATAATTAAACTTTAATTTAATATTTCACATGAACATAACAAAAATTAAACTCAATTTTAATGCCATTTTCTCAGCAATTAATTAAATCAGTGTGAAACCAATTAAAATAAATATTAAAAATGCATTCATAAAATTAACATAAACATTCAAAGAATATTGTTTATTGTACTTATATAATAATGTAATACATACTTATAAAAACCACATATACCAACAAATTATATAATAAATTTTATATTTGACATGATATTTCATGCTGATTTATGAGTCTCTCTCTTCTGTTTTCGAAATTTTAAGATATTCATATTTACATATACAATTGCATATTAATATACTTATACACTCGTACTATATGATATTATAAAATATAAATAATTCAGTGACAATAAATATATTCTCATTATATATATACATATTATATATGTATATATAATATGAGAATCTACCACATGCATGCCATATATAATAAAAAATATTTTAAATTATCATACAATTAAGTTTATTAGCAAACAATTTTCAACGCATTTTCTTTGAATACCTACTGAAAATCGGAAAATAATATACTGTGAAAATATTTTTCCAAACTTGGGGAAAATGTAAAATATCCCATTTCCCCACATCAGTTTATTCCCCCTTCTTTCATTGTACACGTTCATGCTATGTTTAAATGAATCTGAATAAAAATCAAATTATTTAAGTAGGATGAATATAAGGATTATGGAAGGATTATTGCACAAGAATGAGTAAGTAAAAAAGCAATGAGAGGATTTTCTTAAATACGAGTATAGAAAAAAAATAAAAAAAAATTCACATCATGTTTGATGATAAGTTTTGAAAGATGTTTTTTTTTTATGTCGTATTTAAGTGGTGGATGTTGGAGACAGAATAATCCTATGAAGTTTTATAAAAAAAGTAATTTTTTAATAACTAAAAGTTTTCCTTAAAATATCTATGTAAAGATTTTTAATTAAAATTATTGCATTTTCATGCTAAGTGTAGTTTGACTTAAAATAAAATTTAATGAATCCTTCCTTTAACTTGTTATAATATCGCAAAAGTTATGACGTAGTCATGACAATTATTTTAATCCTAAAAGTATGCAATATTATAATATATATTTAGTAGATTTTAATGAGTTTAAAACTTTTTTAAGAAATAATTAATAATGATGTTATGTACATAATAATACCATTGACGAAATCTTAAAACTTTTAAATGATGTTAAAATATCTTTAAAATAATATACTTTTTTTTAAAATATTGTTTTTTAACTTTAATACATGTATTTAAAATACTTAAGTTTTTACTTTGTTCTGTTTTAGAAAAATTCTATACAACTTTTAAGAAAATAAATAAATTAAGTTTTTGAGCACGAATAGATTGTCATAGAAAAATTAAATTTAATTAATTTATATATATATTTATTTATGTAGCTTCTATAAGCACATGCTACTAATTGTTATTTAAACTTAAAAAATGTCAAATGACAGGAAATTTCTTTTAAAAATCAAAATAAATAAAAATTAACCCGTAATGACCCTAGCACCCGATGGTAATACTAACATTACTTAAAACTCTTAAGTAATATTAGAAACTTAAATAAATAAACAAATAAAAATTAATTTGGTTTTATACCCTACACCTAAAATAGGTGTAGAGTATATTAAGTTTGGTTACTACGGGTAACAATATGGTCAAAATCCGATATTTAAGGGTTTAAAATAAATTGAAGTGGTGTTTAACCAGCACACACCTTCCAAAAACTATTGCCAAGCATATTTTTGATATTAATAAAGATAGAAACCTGAAATTTGGTAAAAGAGTGTTCTGTCATGTTATATTTATGTTTCTGAAATTTGACAGGAGTGAAAGTAGTGATTGGCATAAAAGCCATACGCCTTCTTAGACTTAACCAGCGTATATTCGTAATTAATAAACTTGTTTTCTTAATATTCCTGAAATCTGAGATGAGTTTAAGTGGCGGTTCGTGTAATTATTAATTGAATTTAACAGGTGTAGGGTATTACTAAGTCGGTCGTATCGACTTATTGTTGTTTCATTACTTATTTTTCTTGCAATTTGTTATTTCAATTTTTTTTTACTGTGTTTTATGTGAAATTGAAATTTGTGAAAATTTTTCCAGATCTTTCGTGTTAATACACACTTTAAGTTAAGAATTTTTAATTTAAAGAGAAAATAAAGATATTTTAAAATAAGTATGTACATGCATATATTTATTCCCTTATTACAGATTTTTTTTTATATATGACCTTCTCTAATCGAAAGAAGATGGATTGGAAATTGAAATATTTGCAATTATTACACTATTATGTTCAAACTTTAAGTTTTCCAACATTAATTAAATGTGACATAAAATACGAAAAAAAAAAACTCTTTTTCTCAACTCCAATTGATATTTAATTAAAGAATTCTAAGAAAGAAAGAAACCTTCAAACTTAATGAAAAATAATTACAATACTTTTAAGATGCTTTCAATGCTTTATGCGACAAAGTATTTGTTTCATTTTGTAAATATTGAAAAAATTTTAATTATAAAAAAAGCACTTTAAACTTTTTTAATCTAATATAAAATATTTAAAAGGTTTGTTTGTCTGCCTTTTTCTGTTAATTGAGTTTAAGCACGTTTGTAAGTTTAAATTCTAAATTTTTTGTTCTATGTATTAGAAGAAGTCGTATACCCCTGCCCTTCAACCAAAACTTTGTTTTTATTTTTTGATTTATTTAAGGGTGTTTTTGTTATTTTGGGACCTAAACATCTTTCTGAAACTTTGTCTTTCCGAATAATTCGAATTTAATTGAAGAACTCTTTGTGCTAATTGATGGAAACTTTATTAGCTCAACTTTTAGATTAAAAAATTTTAAGCGTTTTTTTTGTTAGTAACCTGAAATTTCAAAATTGGAGAGTAAAAAAGTACACAGATGTTCTAATATAAACACACATTTAAGGCGTTTAGTTATAATTTTTTAATTTATGAGGGTAATTTAATAAGATACAAGCATTTTCAGAACAGGTTGTACACCCCTGCCCTAATCTGATTTTTAATTTTTATTTTAATTTTTATTTTTTACCTTCGGCTGGTGAACATTTTTTAAAAAAAAAAGTAATTACATTGAAAAGTAGTTTAGAACTAAATAATGTGCTTTTAAAACTAGGGCAGAAAAACTACATTTAAAAAAGTGTTCAAAGTAATTGAAAAACTTATTTATAGTGTGCTAGTAGTAAAATTTATTTAGAGACGAACATCTTTAAAAGCGTTTTTCAATAAAATGGGGACTAAACAAAAAGTCAAATAAAAAATATGATAATATGAAAAAGCGAGAAATATAAATTAAAAAACTTTATGAAAAAAAAAAAAAAAAAATTAAATAAAATTGATATAAAAAAAAAAAAAAGAAAACAAGACTTGTACTTTTGGTACCATTCACATTTTTTAAATGCCAAGTACTTTTACTTTTGTTTTTGCATTGCATTTTTTAATGTTCGTGGTTAAATTGAATTAAGTGATATTTTATGAATAGTAACATTTTTTACGAGTTTTACTTCATTTTGTATTTTTTTTTTTTTTTGCAAAATTCCATTAAAAATATATAAACAGTTTTCTTTTTTTTTAAATGATTTCGAACTTTATTATTTTTTATAATTTTTTTTTTTCATTTATTATTATTTTTCAAACTTCTGGCTTGACAGAAGTTCTGTCGCAATTTTTTTTTACATTTCTGTCGTGTTCTGTTTGTTTTAATATTGAAGACATGAAAGTAAAAATTTAATAATGAAAAAATAACATGTATTTAGTTTGCATTTAAGAAAAATTGTAATTTAAAAGTAAAAATAATATTTTGAACTGCATCATATGACCGTAGAATTTAATTTAATAAAATGTCATTCAAAAATAACTTACAGTTTTTTTTTTTTAATTATGCATGACAGATGGATGTAACAATTTTGTGTAATTAAATTTTAAATTAATTTAAAACTAAAAGTTCATCAGACATATTTGCATTTAAATTGTCTTTTATTTCGATTAATTTGTTAATGACAATCTACCAAACCGCATTAAATTATAAGTTTAAGGAAATTTATGCCGCGTTAGAATATTTGCAAAATTTTGACAATAAGATGTGTCATATTGTTGTCAGTTGTCACAATGTGTCGAATATATTATTCCATCAACTTTTATGATCTATCCTGAAGGATGAAGAGAGAAGTATGAGTTTGATTTGCTCATAGGTCACGGTAACGTATAGGTCACGTATAGTATTTCTGCCACGTCTGCTTCAAGTATGCTTCATTTCCTTGTCAAAGTGTATATGGCGTGGAGCTGTTAATAAATAAATAAATCAATAAATAAATTTTGAGTCACTGTATTACTGTATTGTTGGCGAACTCTTTCTTTCATTTGTATTTTCATATATTTATCTGTATTTCATTGAAGTGTATTTTTTTGTCAGTATTGTTATCTGGCTATGTGTCATTTGATTGGTTTGTCACTTATATTAGATACTAGATAAAGGGAATACTCTGATTTTGAATCCTACTCTAAAGTGCATCAAATTTAGTCGAACTTAATATAGTCAAATAAAAAACTGTCAAATAAAATGTGGCCAAATAAAATTCAGTCAAATGACAGTCCAGGCAATTCGCACTAAATTCAGTCAAATAATAGTACAGGCAATTCGCACTTAATTTAGTCAAATGACACTATACGCATATAAAATACAGATATGTATTAAATGAAAATTTGTAAGTAGTAAATACTTTCCATAATTATTTGAACTATTTTAGTTATTGAAATATTTTATCGAATAACACTTTCACAAACTCGATAATCGAATCGAACATCTAGTACAAAATCAAATAAAATGTCACGTGTTTACAATTATTTTTGAAAATCAACTACGTAATAATTTGACACATTTATTATGTATCTAATAATTCTTTTTTTTTTTATATTCGCATTTTTTCAGTCATTTTTAATAATTTAAAATCAAAAGTATAGTACATAATTTTTATTTGACAGTTGACAAATACCAAAACAAAAACTGCGTTGTACCATTTTGTATTTTAAATCAATACAATAATCGAAATTATATGGACGAAAATCGAAATTAATTAACTGTAATGCTCGATTTTGAAATGATTTTGTTTGATACAATTTTTTTTTTTTAAAAAAGTCGGAGAATCAGAAATCCATTCAATTTTCAAAATCAATCTGATTTTATGAATTCTAGAGATTGTGAATATACGATTAAATTATTTTATTTATTTTTACATATTTTATTTCGATTGTTTTGTTTTTAATTATAATTCGATTATTTTGTCAAAATATACTATAATATAATTTATTTTTTATTTAATTGGGAAATCCAAAAACAAATAAAAAATGAAGTATTAAATGAAGTATTAATGATTTTGTTCTGATTCCAAATATGTTGGGTTTATAAAATGTTCCATGCTATAAAAATTTAAAAAAAAAAAAAACTATCTCTTAATTTAATAAAATTATTCTAGCGGAAAATTTCTATAGCGGAAAATTGTTCTTAATTCGAAAAATCCAAAAGTTTAATAGAGCATACAATTTTTTAGAAATGCATACATGTATAAAATAGTTCCTATGTATTTATAATTTTATTATTTTACATATATCTTTGTTCCTAACTTCATTATTCATATATAACACGTATTTCATTCAGAGAAGGTAAATGAATTAAATGAAATTTAACAAGTTTTAGTTTTAAAAGAAAACTTTGTAATAAACTTTTTAATTTATTTTATTATTTAATGTAAATTTTTGTTTTCTAGAAATTGTGAAATTTAAACTTATAAAAAAAACTTTTACTTAGTAAAATAAAAATAATGTAATAAATGTGCAAATGATTAAGTATACAATAATATTAAATTGTAAAAGCTGACCTAAATTATAATTTAATAAAATATATATACGTTTTATAATTTATTTAAAATATATATATATATATATATATTTGTTTTTGGTTTTTTACATTTTCTAGGGTATCATGAATGTAAATTAAAAAAATCATGAAATTTAGTTTAATCTTGTAGGAATCAATGTACATATTTTATACGAAAATGATTTTGTAGTTCTATCGGAAAAGTATATTGACGTAATTAGAGGAATTAAAGAAAGAGAGTTATGGAGGTTTAGCAACAAATTCGATTCCTGCGTTGACTTCGGTAAAACAGAATCAATGCCATTCATTTCCAGAATGAAGATTCGGGTATTTGTCAATCCGAGACTGGAGTACATCTTAATCTAGTCCCCAATTGTCAAATATACGTAGGATTGGGATTTTATCCGAAACTAAGCTTTATATCGAATAGAGATTAAAAAAGGGCCTATGTTCTCCTGCTATCATTAGAAAAATATAATGTAGAATATGGGTCGTAAAACCAAAAATTGCTTTATTGATAATCAAATTATGTTTCACCCAATTATTACCTCCGATTCGATTCTGGGGCACATTTGAGGATGAGGTGTAATCAAACTAAGTAGAGAGACGTATATTTTTATATTACGGGGTAAATTGAGAAATGATGGATGCTTAGGGGAAATGTACTAGATGCGCTTTTTAATATTCCCAACCATAATCTTCATATTGAATTTCTTGCCAGGTGTGGCTCAAATAGTTCAGAATCAAACGATACCCTATGATAATCCCAAAACCCTATGATTATAGACATATAGCGGTATTATAAACTGGACAGATTCAATTAAAATCAATTAAAAACAAAATTTTTTTAATGGTAAAAATTGATTGAAAACCTTATCATCTATGCCTCAGAAGTTCCGATATTTGAAATTTATGTTTAGAATAGTATTTCGTCCCTACAAACAATGCCTTAGAAATTCCTAGATAGATTCTTTATTGAGTTTAAGTTTAAACCGTTATAAATGTTATTTCAAAAAAAAAACAAATTAAAATTGTCTAATGTGGGGTATAAGAATCAATTAAAAATGTTTTTTTTTTATAAAAACTATTATGTCAAGTTAGTGTGCATATTTTACCTTATGGTAACTCTTAAAATTATACTGTATTTCCTTTTATACATATAAAATTAAATATAAAAATTTCCAAGAATGTCTGTGAAGTCTCCAACATTTTAAGAAGCGTTTTTAAAAATATTCTAAGAAACTCTATCTAATCTGTTTTATAATATTGCATATGTACATACATTACTGAACTGATTAATTTTAGTTTTGACAAACAAAAGATAAAAATCTAAAAATATATTTTTATCGATTCGATCAAAATAAAAATCGAATACAAAAATTTCATTTTTATATCTCAATACTTTTTGTGTCATGCTTGAAAGAAGAAATTGAAAAAGATTTCGATATTAAGAACAAATGTTACTGATAATATCTTTTGGCATAACTGAGTATTTTTAATAAAATTTTATTTTTAAAAATTTCCTTTATATTTTTTTATAATTTAAATTGAATTTTATTCAACTATAAAAAATCATATTTTTTTAAATTATAAAATATTTTCTTTTGAATAATGTGTTTTATTTCTCACGTTTTTAGAAAATATTTATTGTATTCTCTTTTAATATTTTATTATGTCTTCCTTTTTGCTTATAATTATTTCCTTAAAAGTAAAACAAATCCCTCCTCCGGAACAGAAAGATAAAAGAAAACCTAGGAAGACACTCGAGTAGACTGGTTTCTAATTTGGGATACTCGCACCAATATAATATTAACATAGTGTTATACGGTAAAAGGAATTGTTAAAATAGTTGTGTAGTACTTACGCGAAGTCATTTTTCCGATTCAAATAAATTGGATAAAAGTGATAGATCACTTGATTTGAAAACTTGATCACATTTAACAAAACTTCATGAGTCGTGGTTTAAATATGAGATTTTGAACTGCGCAGAATTTATAGCAAATACACGAATCTGTCATCCTAGACTAATCTAATTCGCCGTAATTTGGTGTCATGAAAGTTAACCAAATACTTTTGGTATAATCAAAAACGCCGCATGTTTTGAGTTCCGTATACAACAAACAGAAATTGAATTGTAGTTTTGCAGTACTAAACAAATCCAATTTAATGCAGATGTTTACCATAAGATTTAACTACCTTCAACAAAATTTTTAACACAACTTCCAAAGAAATATAGCTTTACTAGATAAGAAATATGGATATATGAAAAAATTTGTTTTGACTCGAACTGCTACTCAGAGAAAACGGCACAAAATTCCAAAATACTAAAATCCTCAAGGATAAAGTCCACAACCTAACCTCAATTAGCAGCAGCTGAAAATTGTAGAATAGTTTTAAAAGGAACTAATTTAAAACGGTTTACATCTCATTGCTGATCAAATCCATTCACTGAATTCTAAATCTATCTTAACTCATTTTACATTATCACAAACATAATGCCAAATTTAGTATACCCTCAGCACAATGTTCTTACGGCTATTAAAAGAAATCTCAGAATAGGAAGATAAGAATAATAATAGCATTATTATTCCGTGTACCAATATATTTAAATTGGTTTTTCTATCATCAACTCGTCACAAAAAATCTAAATTGAATTTTCCACATCATTGGAACCATATCCATTCTTAATATGCAAAGCAATATTATTATGTACAAAAAAATAAATAATGAATTATTTGATAAGTTGAAAGGAAAATTCGAAAATATAATAATTTTTTTTTTATATATTAAAAATTTTGTTTTAAAACTTTTTTAATTTTAAAAATCTATTATTGATGAAATTCTGTTTTTTGTGTTTGGAACCGCAAATTATACATTTTAAGGTAATAACGAAATCACTGAACAATTTGATTAAAATAGCTACATACATATATATATAATTTATGTCTAGGTATTTAATTTAGTCATTGAAGTTAATTATAAAATAAAATTTTAAAATTAAATTTGCTTAGAAAGAGAGATAAAAAATGTTTATATTTAACGCACTAAACACGCGCTAAAAGGACCTTATACATTCAACGCAATTAATAGGAGTTAAAGGACATTATATTTTTAACTAGAATTCTTATATTGAGCGACCATGTGTATGAAATTTCCCTATCTAATATACGGGGTGTTTCTGACACATGTACTCAAGTAGGATTATAATCAGTGATTGGGAGTATTAAAGAAAGTAAGAGATTGTATTGAATGGAGGTCTGTTCTATATCGTAACCGAAATATTAAAGATTTTTTTAGCGATTTTTCATAAAACAAGCTATGACATTTAAACGATTTACCATATTGATGGGGGTCTTGTAGATTACAATAAATGCATTTTGTACAGTTAAGCTTAAATTTTTGTACTAATGATCCTTATAGCTTCGGTGGCTTATTTGGCAACTAACCAAAAGAGCGCGGGCTTGGTTTTCGTACAAGTCATGAAATATTTGTTTGAAAAATAATTATTCTTTACAAATTTCCTTGGTCACCAAATATATAATATAAAAAAAATGAATAATCTTACATATAAATTGAAAAAATGTATTAAAAGTGATACGATAGCACATGCTATACCCCATAACAAGCAACAACAACGATCTCCGTAAACCTTACAGTTACAAAGTTATGAAAGTTAAAAATAATTTATAATGTATGAAAAAATAATTTAATAATAATAATAATTTATGAAAAAAATTATATTTCAAACTCGATTTTCGTTTGAAGCACTCTGTATTTTGGGTACATTTTATAGCACATTGCGAATTTTCACCAAAATTCTATCTCTAAAAGAAGAGCCTCAAAAATTAATTCTCTAAACCAAATTGTTTTTATCATTTTGCTATTATAGTGTTTTGAAATATATTTCCCTTATTTAAACATTGAATTATTAAGATTTTGTGAATTAAAGTCAATGATCTTTTAAATAGCCCTTCTATTAAAATCATAGAACATGATTTCAATTTTGAATAACTGCATTTGAATACAAGTGCAAACGAGAAGCAATTACTTGGATGCTAATTTTAAATCCAATGCACTCTTCAATGTAATAGTGAACTTTTGGAACTTAACTTCTTTTCTGTTGCTTGAGAAGTTCTTTCTAAGTGATTATATATATTCATTGTGTTCCAAAATTGTTTAAAAAAAAAACCCCTCTTCATTTATTTTTGCAGACTCTGGCATATTTTCTTTCGCCTTTTTTCTTTAGGTGCATAATAACAGCTCTTACATTACATAACATGAACCTGCTTATGACATTATAGGTTTTATAAGTGCTTGTCATCTTAGAATATTAACGATTTTTTTTTTTTTTTTTATTTTTTTTTAATTAAACTTTATTTATTCCAATTTCTCAAATTTACCTTAACCTAAAAAAGTTTACAAAAATGTTTCTTATCTGTATTTTATTTTTTTTTAACATCTAAAAATATAATTATTTTTTTATGTTAAGTTATGTCAATATTAATTTAGCTTGCTCTAATTTTTTAATATACATATATTTATATAATTTCATATCTTTCAAATTTCATTGTAAAAAATGTTGTAAAAAACAATGTTTATTCTTTTAATTTTTCTAAAAACCTAAACTATCTTAACCTAATTTAAAAACTTAGCCTACCTTACACTAGTATACATACTAAAAAATATGTTTTTATATATTTCATGATGTACCTAACCACCAACAGTTTTGCCTTAGGTACTTTAAATTTTATACCCATAGCATTTAAACCATTGCATATTTCGAGGCGCACATTTTCTAGTGAACTTAATATTTCAATATACTATTTTGAAATTGTTTTTTAAGAGTTTAAAATTGAAAGAATTTTAAAAAATATACTTAATTTAGTAATATATATTAAACATAAAAGAAATACATTATATTTAATTAAAATAAAAGCAATATTCGTATTCTAAAGCGTTATTTAATGAAAAATCGAAAACTTATTTAATTATATAATAAAAGAACGTTTCATTCAAAGTTCATTACAACCATTTTAAATCTTTAAGATAAAAACTAAAAAATTTTATAATTAAAGATTTAAAATAAAACTTTTTTAAGAATTAAAAAATCTCTTTTATTTACTTTTTAATTCCTGAATTTTTATTTTAAATTCATAAAACGTTTTTACATTTTTTTCCTTCCTTTCTTTCGTATTGATATCTTTATTAAGTATAGGTCCTGTTAAAGCAAATAAATAAAGAATTAAACTGTTTTTTTCTTTTATATATATACATATATAATTTATATAAGACCATATGCATCTGTATATTTGTATAAAACTTTTTGAAAAACATATATACTTATTAAAGAAAAAAATAAATATATTCAGTTTAAATTTTAATTTTATAACTGAGGGTACGTTTATACTGGTGGTGCTTCAGAGATGATTAGAAGAGATAACAGTATAAGAGACAATCTCGAACTTATCAATCTCCATATCTCGATATGTCTGTTAAAGTTTCCACAATAAAGCTAAGCGTTGATTAACAATTAGCAATAAGATAACTGTAAATCTATTAAATTTCGAAATAAATTTAAAAATGCAACATTTTTTTTTTGGATTTTTGCCGAATTTGACAATAGGGTATCGATTTAAAGATAAGAATCATAAAAATTTCTTTATTTCAGACAAATTACACAAAATAATGTGATAACTACCGTGTATCTAAAAACTCATAATGATTATCAAATTCCCTAATACGTCAAATTCCCCAATCACGTTTTTGCAATGTAACATGTTGTAACTTATGAAAATAATAAAATAAAAATTACTTAAATCACTTCCATCGATGTTCTGATCGCAACATATACCACAACTTCAATAGAAACATACCCTAAAGCTAATATATTATCAATAAACTTTAAAACACACATTCAGTGTTTTTTACTTTTTTTTTTTTTTTTTCGTTTTTTAATTTTTGTTTTTTTTTTTTTTAACAACTTATAAAAGTACTTGAAGAAAGTTTCAAACCATTTATTCAACAACATTTTCTTTTTATAGCTTTTAAGTTTTCTTCGTTAGATCGTTATTACGGTTACAGTTTATGAGGTGATGAATGGTGCTTTAAAACACCTTCTAGATTAAAATGTTTGAATTGGAAATTTTGAGGTTAAGTTTTAAAATAAATAAAAACAAAAAAAAAGTTTTAAATGTTGGTTTAAAATTTTGTTTTTATTTTTGGGGTTTTTAATGTGTAGTTGCTGATATGGGGAATTGATATGTATCGAAATACCGATTGATGAGTATTTAACTTTTCTTTTCTGTAGTTTAAAGTTGCTTTAATATAAAGTATTTTAAAGTAGTTAGTTCGTTATATTGTATGGGGTTGTTTATAAGTAAAATTATGGGGTAATATCTGGGGTAACTTGTGGGGTAATGTAGTTGGCTTCTTAATTCTTTTCAAGTGTTAAAATATTCCCAAAGTCAATCAACTTAAGCTTCGATTACCTTCTCTTATTAACTTTCACTAAATTGTTGAATACTATGATTACATAATTTTTTTTTCATATATTTTCTTATATTTATATTTTACGATATTTTTACGATATTTTTTTTGTTAATATGATTCGGTTTCGGAATCAGAGTCAGAGAATTTGAGTCCGAGATTTTTTAATTTAATTTGAATCTGAGATTTTCTAATAGAAAAGTCAGCATATTAATCCCTATGCCATTGTACTGATGCGGTAATATAAGGGGTAATTCATATGAGGTAATTTATGGTAAATAATCGGTTAACGTATAGGGTAACTCAACTTGTATGGGATATCTCGAGATAATTGATTTGACTTTATTTTCTTGTTGTTGTTTTGATATGGGGGGATAGCATGTGCCATCCAAACACGTAGGCCTTGTGACCCGTTTTACACCAACTTTCAACACTTTCTATCTTAGAAATTTGTATATTTTAAATTATATTTGGTCACCATGGTGATTTGTAATGAAAAATTATTTTTCTTGAATCGAACTCCAAACCTGCATCCCTGTAAGCAAAATGCTTATCCACTAACTAACCGAGGCCCCTAATTTATATACTTACTGTTGTTAAATTTCTATATATAAACTTTAGAGTTTGTTCATAAACGTTTATTTGTGTATCTGTATGTATATTCTATTTGTGTTTGTTACACAATTTTTTTTTTTCCAAGTTTTATTTTTTTAATTTGTATTTCTTTTTAAGTTTTGATTTATTTACTTTTTAACTTCTTATGTTTTTTTTTAATTTCTTAAGAAGAAGAAATATTGAACAAAAAAAGGAAACTTTGTATGTAGAAAAAACTTGGTCTGTTATATATTTTGTCTGTCAAAAGAAATATAATCGCTCATTCAAACAATTTTTGTTTGTTTTGTCTAATATTGCGTTCATAATAAAATTTTTAATTAAATATTTAATAAATTTTTAATGAATTTCCAAAAAAAAAAATTGAGGTTACATTTAATTTTATTTTCTCCGAACTTAATTTAATTTATTAATATTCTTTTTTCATTTAAATTTAAGATTCTTAAAGCCCATAGGAGGTCACAAAAATAACTTATTGTATCCACCTAGGGGGTGAATATATATAATAATAAACTTGGTCTGTTTTATTTAAATCTTGAAGAAGGAACATTACGGATGTGAGGCACAGTGGTTAGAGCGTTGATCTTTAATTTAAAAGACCCGGTTTCGGATTCCAGTAAAAGTGAAAAAAAACCTTATATGGTTTTCGACTCGACTCAGCTACTATTCGGTGGTTCAAATTAATGGCATAATCCAAAAATATTAAATTTGGTCTATTTCATTAGTATATAATCTTTAATGTTAATTGCTACATACATACTCATAAGTATATATATAATAAGTAAAAGAATATTAATAAATATGCACATCAAAAAAAATCATCATGGACGTGTGTCACCAATTATCTTACGCAATAACACCTGGCGGAAAAATTTAACACATGATGACGTCTCTTCTACAAAATGATAGATAGAGTAGACATCTAAAGTAGAATAACTACGGAAGACTAATTACTTGCCTAGTGAAAATTACGATTCTCTAAACAGAAACTATGTCTCGGATAAATCTGACTACTAACAACATCAGACAAAAGCTCCAAGTATTCGCGAATAAGTACCAAAGAATCATATGTAGAATATTCTGGCCCAACACCCTCAGTAATAGGGACAAACTTGGGAGAAGATCAAGTTGTTGGCGAACGATCGAGTCTATTGGAAGAGGCAAGTGGATGTTTTATGCTCCTACGAGGAGTAACAGGGCAAACAAAAAGTATATGCAACAAAAAATGTAGTACAATAGCCAATCTTTGAATCTGAACTAAATATTAAATAAACTTAATAAAGTATAAATTTATTAGAACTATAAAGGATTTGTGGAAAATGATTGTTCTTTATATATACCATAAAACTTAATTTGAGATTTTATTTATTGAATAACCAATTGTTTTACTTTAAAATTATTTATAATCACAATTACCCTATCATATTAATCTCGTAATTGAGCCATTCAGACTTTTTAATGATTCTCATAATTCTTAGTAAGTTCTATAGACTTCAGGTTATTGACGTGTTATCTTTGATCGGAATAAACTCATTTGTTTTAAAGTTTTAAATTAAATATTAAATATTAAACTGAAATCATTAGAAATTTTTAAAAAACTTTAAACATTTATTTTCTATTCGATTAGATAATTTCAAACATTGATATCAGTTTGAACTTAAAGGCTTCATTAAATTAATACTTCAAAGTATTAAAAAAACTTTTAATGTGATTTGGCAGGGAGAAGATGTTAAAAAGAAATCATCAAACTGAAATTCATTTTTATTTTTCAAATTAAATACTTTTTTGGAACTTTGAAACTTAAATGATCAAAAGATAATGAAAAAAACAATTAAAGTTGTCTCTAAGAGTTTTCAGATAAAAAATAATTGGTAAAAATGACATAAAAAAAGGCATGAAAATTTAAACGTGACTTTGAATTTAGATTTTTTTTTGTTTTATTTGTTTAATGCCCGAAGAAATTTAATTTGGGCTAGACATATAAAATTACGAAACTTTTGAATATAATTAAAATAAAACTGATATATTTTATAAATCAACATTTCAATATAAAAGTATGATTTGGAATAGATATGTATAGTATTTTTGTTTCTACAATTAATTTTTAAGATTTTCTTTTGACAAAAACATCAATCTCCTAAATAAATATTTTTGAGTTAATTGCATATTGCATTCGAATTATATTTATTTATTTATTCAATCTTACCTGGACCTGGTTGCTTTCAAATTTTAATAAAAATAAAGAATGAGTAAAATGGAACTGGATGGATTTTTTTTTAAGTCAGTTCAGGGAAAAATGGATTCTGGTACATCTGGTACATAAGGGGATTTTCTTATTAATAGTATTGAGCTTACTATCAATTATTTCAGAGATTTAAGAGATTTTATAATCATAACCTCAAACCGGTACAAAGTAGTAGATTTTAAGTCAATAAATACTCACAGTATTAACTTTTAGTATTTCTGTTAAGAATAACTCAGTGGCGTGGCACATTATAGCGCTTATTAAAAATGTTTAATAAGATTAAAAAGTTATTATTCGTTGAAAGATTATGCAGATTTACCAAAATTAGAAGATGAAAAGTAAATGTGAATATGATTTTTTTTATTTAAAATGAAGATTTATTTTGTTAGTAATATAATTTATATATTACTTTACGTCACTGTCTATAGAATCAGTTCTTACGCTCTCCATTATATTTTTAAAAGATTTTTTTCCTTTTACATATTCGGTTAACATTTGAATTCAAATATTTCAGGAGGATTAAAATTTTGGTAAAGTTTTTCTAATTTAAAATAAAAAATCTTCCCTTAAAGTTAAAATAGTTTCACTTAAAACAAAAATTCCTTCATTTATTTAAAAATATTTCAACTTAATGTAAAATTATCTTAACTTTAAGTAAAAATATTTTAACTAAAAGTAAAATTATATTCACTTAAATTAAAAAACAACTTCAACTTAAAACTCAAATAAAAAATATATTCTTAAGATAAAAATAACTTCACCTAAAGTGAAAATGTCTTCACTTAGTGAAAAAATGTCTTAGTTTAATTTCACTTAGTTAAATGTCTCATTTAGGTAAATAGGTCTAAGCTTAGCTTCATTTCACATGCGTGATGATTTTGACAACAGACATCAGGTCAAATTGACAACATGGTGTCAATATCACTTTTAAGACTTTAAAAATAACCAATCATCACTTTTGTGATACTCATCATATGCTAGGTCTTCAGGAATTGGGGTATATGTTTTCACTTAAATTAAAAACATTTCATTTAAAGTAAAACTATTTTCACTTGATTAAAAAAAATCTCACTTGTAAAAATAACTGCACATAAAGTAAAAATGTCTAAACTCAAAAGTAAAATATCGTCTCTTAACTTTAGAAAACTTCATATAAAATAATAATAACTTCAGTTAAAGTAATAATAGATATATGCATATATAAGGAATGTATCTTATCTTAAAATTGTTATTTTTATTTATCTTATTATTTGTTTTAAAATTCTCCAATATCATTTTAAATTTTCGAAAAAAATTTAAAATTGTAAGTGACATTTTATTATAAGAGACATTTTATTATACTAAAAGGTTTTATGTTTGTATTTTTTAGATAGCATTCATTGAATCCAGATCTTAAAATAATTTTTCAATTTATTTTATTTTCTTCATAATAAAATACAAAATTCCAGATATTGTATTACAAATGTCTATTTAAATATTTAAGTAACTTCTATGAAATTTATAGAAAATGACAAATCAAAAATATGAATATTAATTTCTTTTATTATAAAAGTATTACTTTGCAACCTGTCATTTTATTAATATTAAATTTATGTATGTTAATATAACTTGACATTATGTAATCTTTTATCTTGATTATATTTCTTTGAAAATTTATTTTTGATTATAAGAGTTTTTCATTTAATATTTGATTCTAAGGAAAGATTAAATTTCACAAAAAAAAAAAATTAAGTATAATTGAGGTCTACAAGTATCTTATCTATAATGTTTGCAGTCATTTAAAATTAATTTGAAAATCTTTTGTATATTAATTTGATACTATAGTTTTTTTATTTTTACATATTTTTACTTTGAATTTATCTGAAAATTTGAATTTATTATTATTTATTAAAATTAAAATGTATTTTCATGAAGTATTAATATTTAAGGTAACATGTTTAAAATATTTAATAATATTTGTAATTTTCATTACAAAATTTATGGACTTCATTTGTTTTTAATGTAAAATATTTTTAATTAACATTTTAAATAAAATAATTATTTTAATGAATTTTTATTGAGTGTCGAATTCAGTAGTAGAGGAATAGTAAAAAACAGTAGTAAAAATTAAAATTTAAAAAAGAAGAAGAATTTATTATTAAAACTTATCTCGCTAAAATAAGTTTCGGCATTAAGGAGTTTTAAATTATTTAGTTGAAAATTAAATTTTATATGAGTTTGTTGTTAAGAATTTTAACATTTCTTGGAAATAAGGTTTTCTTTGCTGTTTGTAACATAAAGAATTTAAAACACTTTCATTTACATATATTTATTTTTAATAAGTTTTACTGAAACTAAAAGTGGGGTTATTTTTTTTTTAACCAGAAGATAAGAGCCTTCATAAGAACCTAAGATAAATTAAAATATTTGTTTAATTCAAATATTAAAAAATTGAAGCCTTATTTGCTTTTATTATGATCCTTTGTTTATATATATATATTTCTTTTAGATATATAACATTATACTGGACCTGGCCTTCATTGTAGCTTCCAATACTTATTTTGAGTAGAATAATAATCTCTTCTTATTAAGGTGGAGGAAGAAAAATTATACTTCCAATTCCTGATTTCCAATAAGTTTAAATAATTTTAACAATTAAAAACGTTATAATCGAATTTTAACTAATTAAATTGAATTTTAACTAATTAATTCGAATATGTATAAATGTTTAAATCGAATAAAATAACAAGATTCAGAATCACCAGAAAGCACCAGAATCATGTTATTTTTAGTAGAGTATTTTTGGAGTCAATTTCAACTCAACGTAAAATATAATTTGTGTATCCTAAAAGTATGCAATATTATATAGATAGAGATAAATTTTATTTTAGTTGATTTAAAACTCAAAAATTAGCCCACAATGGCCCTGGCAGCCAAGGGCTTTACCAATATTGCGTAGTTATTGCAATGCGTAATATTCGAATAAATAAATAAATAAAATTCAAAAAAATTGGAAATATCCTGTTTATTACAGAAAAACCAAAACCTGTGAATTAACTTTTAAATATTAAATTTAAATTTAATTTGTTTTTTTTATTTTTTTGTTAGAGTAACTTTTGTTTTTTAATTAGAAGCTAAAGATTATTATTGAGTTGGCCACGAAATTTCAAATACCAAATACCAAAATTCCAAAATTTCAAATATCAAAATTCCAAATTCCAAAATTCCATACATATTATACAAATATTCTGGAAAATGAATCCTAATTTTTTAAGTATGTCAACTAAAAGAGGTTCTAAAATCACTCCTAATACACATTTTCACTTTACATAAATATTCTGAAAAAAGCGAAAACTCTAAAATCCTCTTAATTTAGGATCGCACTTTTACATGTAAATATTCTGGAAACATGTAAAATACTCTAGCGTTAAATCCTAGTTTTGTAACCAACTATTAAAATACTCTTAGATATTTTTTATATTGAAAAGAATTTCCAAAACTTGCTGCTGCCTCCAAACCTCAAAACAAATTATTAAAATCCAACTCTGAAATCCTTCCTAACTATTTTTATAAATAATAAGAAAGCAATAAAGCGTTAATTATAATAGGGGCTGCTTCCCCCATTTCTCTACCAAACAGATTATATTATTTTTACTCTTTTTATATTAATTTTTAATTATAAAGGAGTCTGGTACATTCAATAACTGTTCTTTTTTCAATCTTTTTATCGTTAGATTTTTCTTTTGAGATTTTGAAATTTGATTTAAAAAAAAAAAAATCTTTAAATAAATTAACATTAAAAATTTTTTTTAATTAACATCAAAAAAATATAATATTACATTTGTAAGTTGTAATGAAAAATAAAATAAAATTGTTATTTACTTTGTTAATTATTAATTAAAATCAAAAAGAGTTACGAAATATGATCAAATAATGGTACCTTATTTTTTGATTATTCTTTTGTATCAAAACTTTGTAAATTGAAACATATTTTCCTCTGTTTATTTATGATGTGCTTTTTCTGTTTTTTTTTGGTATCACGTTAAAACTTTTTAATAAACTTTTTATATTTATTAATGTTTGTATATACATATATTTGTGTATAAAATTTACCAATCTTTTCATTATTTATTTTCTTTTAAATAAAACAATTTTTTCTTTTTGAACAAGAAATGAGGTTTTAATAAACGAAATTCTTGTATATAGTGTTGGGACTTTTAATGTATGTTTATATATACTTATCACTTATCAGTAATTACTTGTCACCTTTATATAACAAATAATATTATATTATATAAAAATTCTTCTTTGATATTTTAGCATATTTTCAAAAAATTTTGGAAAATTTGTGCTTTTTCTCTTTCCGTCCGTATATTTTTTATACCAACATTTACCATTGAAAAAAAAGAAAAGGAATTTTCATTGCGGTTAGTCCTATTCGTTACGGAGCTCCAAATTTTTAAAAATGCGGAAAAGTTATATATATATATAGATATATAATTTTTGGTTATATTAAAAATCTGGAAGTGCAGAACTGTAGTTGCTTTTAAAAGCTTCATAAATATATGTAACACAAATGCATAAGGTTAGTAAATGGTACTTTAATTTACCGCTTCTTTAAAAATCTTGTGGATTTGTCGTTACTTGTTCTTACATACTTTTAAAAAGTAATTGTCCCTTAGACATAAGATTTTCATATATAGATAAATTGAAATAAATTAAGGATTCAAAGGGCTTAGGGCTTAACATTTTTTCGAATTTTTTTTTGCTTTTATTAACAAATTTTCTTAAACTTATTAATGCTTACTGCAATCTTTAGGTGATCGTAAATCTTAAATTAAAGAAAGTTTAATACCAGATTGTTAATAACCCTACAAAAAATTAAATAAGTTATGACAACACTTGACGCAAAGTTAGAAACGTCAGTTTGAAACAAGTTAACCCATATTTCATTCTAAACTTACCACTTTGAAGGTAGCTTATAGATATTGTATAGACAAAGTATATAATACTATTTCGAATGATTTTTATAGAAATGAGAAAATACATTTTAGATAAATATGTATATACAATTTGTTAACCTTTAAATATGTATTTGTTATAAAGCAAATTCTAGGATTTGCGGAAAATCGTGTAAATTTATGTCTTTGTATTTCTTTAGACTTTTATTAAAGTAATCAAGTATTTTATAATAGTGCATAGACAAAGATCCAGTGTGAAAGAGTCAGAAAATACCGTAAATTATATAAAAAGTTATAAATATATAATATAATAATATTAGTTAGTTAAAAACAATTTTATTTAAAACATATTTGACATTTCTATATCACACTTCTGTCTTCTTTAACACTCTTCAAAACAATTTTGTAAATAGTCCCATCTCTAACACTCGTTTTCTTATTCTTTATTTTTTTATTTCTTATTTTCTCTCGCATTTTTGTTTTTTTTGTTGTTCTTGTTTTTTTTTTCTTGTACATTAATACTGAGTGACATAATTTGTTAAGTGATAATGTCGAAAAGAGTTAAAAAAAAAAACTAATTGCGAAAACAAAATAATCTGTCATTTTTGTTTGTTGTATATATATGTTTGTATGTATTGTATAGTTAAAATAATGTGCCACTACTGTTTGGTTAATTGATGTGTCATTTTTTTCCAAAATTAGTCTGTAATTTCTATATTGATTTTGTTAAAATAAATAAATTAAGTTATATTTTTTGTGGGGTTTTTTTTAAATATATATATTTGTAATATGTATATATATATATATATATAAATTAAATTGTCAGTTAAATTAAGAAATTAATTAAAAATAATTGATGTTAAAAAATAATATATATGTATATACTTTTTAATTAAAAACAAAACGCTAAATTAAGATATAATTAAATTATAAAAAAAATTTCAATAAAAGTTTAATATTAATAATAAAATGAAATGTTTAAAAATAATAATAGGAAAATGATGAGTACAGAGTGATTCAATAACAATAATAGGGAATTGATATAATTTTAGCTAGAACTCATATAGAGAATGGTATTTAAACAAAGGACTACATTGTGGTCATTTAAATGCATTAGCATATTGATTAGTAGAAACTTCATAGTTAGTAAACTTTAACTATTTTAAAAAAATTTAACTAAGTATTAAAATAAATAAAATTATAATTCAATTATTTCTATATACTTTTCTAAAGTATTAAAGTACAAAAGAATATACATATATAAAACAATTTTAACTATGTAAGTATAAAATTGCATTTTAATCTGAGATTCTTATAGAGTCGGGAGTCGGGCTTTCACTAAAATTTAATTATCAGAATTTGAGTTTAAATGAGAAGAACTAGATTTGAACTAGATCTAAGCAATGTAACCTGTCATTACTTTATCAAATATTAATTTAATTATTTTCTGGGAAATACAAATATTTTTACTAATACTTACTGTTTGTAATTTTTTACAAATCTCCATGGTGACCAAATATATATTATTAAATAAAAACTATATGAGATAAACAAAATAAATAATATTACTTCCACATCTGGAAAGAAAACGGCCCGTAAATTTGCAAGGGAATTTTATGTACTTGGAAATACTTAAATAAATGCTTTTTGTAAGTTTCGAAATCTAAGTAGTACTATAGTACTTGACAAAGTAATGAGTATTAAGTAATGGTACTTACAACGGAACTTAAGCATAATATTACTCAGTATTATACAAGTTTGAGTTGAACCTCAAATAAAATTATTGTTATTAGTTCGTTTCGACTCTAATCAGTCCTGTATTTGTGGTTGTTAAACATTACAATGAACCTGAGATTTTTTAAGATTCTCTTAACATTTAAATATTTCTTAATTAGTTTATAAAAGTGAGAGGCTAATAATGTATCACCATTGATTTTTTCAGGGTTAAAAGTGTAATCAACCTCTCTAATTTACTCAAATTTGATCTATTTCTTGTTGATTTATGGGATGCCAATAGACTTTTATGTTTCATTTATGTTATGTTATGTTTCAATTCTTAAATTTTTAATAAATATTTTCATTTAAAATTTGAATATTTTTTCTTTAATATTCAAAAGAATTTCTAAGAAATTGAAATTGATTTCTGTCAATATGAAAAATTTGATTAGAGCTCTGTAATAGACTTCCTGTATATTAATTTTGTAAGAAAGAAGCTCAAGAGGAACTCTTTTTCTTAAAACTAGAGGAAGGTACACATTAATGTGCCAGACATGCATTCTATAAAAATAACAAAATATTTCATTCTTTTTTTAAGTTCGCGTTTAAATCTTGGCGTCGTCTGTTGTAAGTTATGCACGTCATAACAACATGGTGTACTTTTAAGATTCATTAAATACATAAAAAAAAATATTTCAAATTATTATAATTGTTTTGTTTTTGATTTATTTTATTATTACCTTTAATAAGGTTCAATTATTACATATAACTTTTTTATATTTAATACTATGTAGACAATTTATTTTTATAGGTACATACTACATAGTTATATTATACGTATAAATATAAAGCTACTTGTTAATACGTTTATATATATATATATTCCAATATTGATTTGCTAAATATAATAATTTCATTGTTTTTCTTTTATTATTTTGTTTTGACGTCGTAACCTTAACCTTGTATTATATTGTATTTTAGTATTGCATGATTATTATTAATTTTATTTTATTACATACATATATATATGTATTAGTGATATAATATAATGACGTTAGGTCATAGAACAAAATGAATGGAATGAATCGAGCGATGAACTTCACTGTATTATACAGGTTGTTTCACAATTAATAAACTGCTATGTATACATTGTACAGATCCTTATAATAAGGCCTGAGTATTTGATATGGAAGAGCCCAATAAGGTTTGATTAATTGATATGAGAAATAAGTTTGATTTTCTTGAGTTGTAAAAATCAAATGTCAAAGTTCCAATAAAATTTTAATTAAGAGTTAGGCACCTTTGCTTCGATAACATGAATCAAAAAATCTGTGCAATGTGTTTAAAAATTTAGAAAATTTTTTTATTATCAAGATTTTTTTAATTAATTTATATCTTCCAATGTTTTTAAAACTAAGGGGCTTTTAAAGGTATTAGATTCAGAAATTAAAAAAAAAATGATGACGATACATGAAAAGATTTAAAATCTAAAAAGATAAAATTACATTAAAAGGAAACCCTTGCGTATTCCATTTAAGGGTAATTTTATACCTCCCGCGTTTATTTAGTTTCAATAGTTACATGAATTTATTTATGAATTATAATTAATATTATTTAAGAATACTTGTACCGTGCTTTTTGCAGTAATCGGAGTTACCCAGATGCTTTTTACGTATATCTGGAAAACCTGATGGAGCTTTGTGTTTCTGGAGACATCCTGTATAAGTTTCCTTAAATTAACAAATTTTTATAACATAAATTATGTGATATTGAACCAGCAACTATTAACATATTTATTAAACTAATTTCCGAATTTTTTTTTTAAATAGGAGTATTCTTTCAATATTTCTAATAAGTTACCACCATTTTATTGGATTGGATTAGATTTATTACTTCAACATATTTTATTAGAAATAAATTTTATTATTTTTGATTTATACATTTTACACCTATAATTTTTGGATTATTAGATTGAGGTGGTATTTCAGTGAAAACATGATTTATTGTTTTAATTTGGTATTTCAAGTTGAATGATGTTTCATGGATTCAATTATTAATCCATTGGATTGAATTCAAAAGTATATAAATTATAAATATATTATAGAATAAAGTAAAATACGATTGTAAAAAAAACATATAAATTATTGGAATATGTTATTTATTGAATTTCACTTGATTGTAGGGCACGTGTTAATTAAGTTAATCAGAACTGTCTTTGAGTGATAATTTACTGCTAATTGAAATAATTTGGCTTTATATTTACTTTTATATTATAAAATTTATTTATCTTACATTTATGGAGGTATTTTAAAGTGTTTGTTGTACAAATATTCAGGGGGTTTCATTACTGAATTTTTAGATATTTGACTTTTACAGAAACACGTAAACATTTTTCTTTTTATCAAAAATTTCCACCCTGACCTGAAATATTTTCAAAACGGCAACTCTTATCGTCATGAGATAAAAGTTATATATATTATTTAGAACGTTTCCTTACTCATTAGCATAATTTAATATATATATATATACAAACATAACAAAACAACAAGGATACTTTTAAATGTCCTTTTCGTCCTTCAAGGATATGCACCATCAAAGATATATAATTTTTGAAAGCTGGCAATAATAACTATCTTTTAGACATAATCATTTGGTCCTGAGTACAACAAACACTTCTGAAGAGCCCATCCATTCATCCAATTGTAATAATTAATAGATAAGGATGAACTTAAGTGTAAGGATCAGATTAGCATAAAAAAGAAGATCGATTTATCTTATTATGTACGCCCTCATGTTCGTCTGCACGACTACTCTAAAACTTGAAGAACTAAAACTATAAAATTCACCCAAACTATTTTTTAAGTCTTATTTTTTGTGTTTTAAATTGAAGCAGGTTTTTGGATAGCTGGCTAACATAATCCTGATCCTTAATGTCTTGCATAGGTTCAGACCTTAGTGTCAAAAAAATGAAGAATTCAGAAAAGTAGGTAATGTCTGCAAAGACATGGGATATTGCATTTTAAACATTGTTATAATTGTAACGCATGAGGAATATCATGGGGTTGATTAGGGAAAGCGTATTTTACTTAACTTATTTGTTTTTGAAATAATTTTTTTAATAGATTCCAACCATTTACCAATGAACAATGACTTATGTTAATTTTAAGAACACTGTGCATTAATGGTTTTTGTTTTATTTCTTCTTCCAGTTTATTTCAAAAATTTTAAATATATTTTTATTTTGAACATACGAGATAAATAAAAAAAAATTTTCATTTCCATTTACAAATCGCCTTAAATTGGCTTTTCATAAGCCTTATAAAATACAAAAAAAAGAAAAAAAAAGGCAAAGATACAACAACAAGTGGCTAATTGACTCTTAAAATACAAAATTAGAAAATAAAACGTTGATATTGGAGGAGGAGGCACTTCCTGTTAAATATTATTTTTTTTTTTTTTTTAATTTTTTTTTTAAGTAAATTTTTTTTATTTTTCCTTTATTTAAGATATATATATATATATATATATATATATATATATATATATATATATATATATTTATTATGTTATATATACTTATATTGTACTAAAAATAAAGTTTGAGCTTATTTTAATGTCGCTTCAATATATAAAAAAAATATAAATAAACTGTTCTTATAAATAAAATTATTTAGGTATGACTAAAAATAGTCACACAGGTGAAAAAAAAATTTAAAAATAGCCTAAAAAAAAAAGGATGAATAGATTAGAGTAGATTTTGTCAACTTTGAGATACCAACAGGAACAAAATACAACAAATTATCTCTGGGTTTTAGAAAATCAATTGTTTTTTATTTATTTATGTACAGTCCCCTACCACATACAATGGGGCATGTGAATGAACCTGCCTTTCCTTTTCAGTTGTGACAGTTAAATTTATTTTATACTAGCTAATACCCGGTGCGCGTTGCTGCGCCTCTCAATGGAGGTTTAATTGAAGTTGATGTTACTGCAAAAAGTTAACACAAAAATTACACTCGGTTTACACATGTAAATTTTAAAATGAATGAAAGCAATCTTTTTAAAACCATTTTTCTAGGTTTTAAAAAGAATAATGTTCTAGTAATTTTTGAAACTTTCTGTAATTCAAAGCAGTACTAACTATTTTTCAAATTTTGACGTAATTTACTTCCAAAAAAATTTTTTGAAAAATCGCAGGACCGACTGTACGATAAAATATAACAGACTCAACTCCATTTTCAAGTTGCTTCACACATATAAAATTTGAAGTAAACTGGTCAAATCGTTTCTAATTTAGAGTTAAGTAACGCAAAAATCTATTAAAAGCCACTGAGCTCCACTGGGTTAACGGAACTACACTTTCTCTTTGGGCAAAGCAGTATTGCGCAAAATTGGACGTAATTTGCTTCCAAATCACTCAACAAAATTTTTTGAGGCTTTCTTTTTAGCCAAAGCAGTACTTCGCAAATTTTGACAATATTAGCTTCCAATTTTTTTTTGACCAACCGTCGGGCCGACATGGGTTAACAACTTTAAAAACTGTTAATAGTATAATAAATTTAAAGAATAATTTAAAGAATTTATATAAAATTTAAAGAAAATCGGTCAAACCGTTTTTAATTTAGAGTTAAGTATTGAAAAAACCTATAAAAAGCTGTTGGCCCCAATGGGTTAATGCAAGTCAATAAAATTTTTTTGTGGGTTTTCTTTTTAGCCAAAGCAGAATTTCATAAAATCGGACAAAATTCGGACCCAAAATTTTTTTTGACACCCCGTCGGCCCAACATGGGTTAATAAATTCCAAAACTGTTAATAGTGTCAACTCAATTCTCAAAGAGCATCACGTATACAAAATTTGAAGTCAATCGGTCAAACCGTTTCGAATTTAGAGTAAAGTATTTAAAAAACCTATAAAAAGCTGTTGGGCCGCAATGGGTTAATGGAACTCAACAAAAATTTTTTTGGGGCTTTCTTTTAAACCAAAGCAGAATTTCGTAAAATCGGACAAAATTTGGACCCAAAATTTTTTTTGACCACCCGTCGGCCCGACATGGGTTAACAAATTCCAAAACTGTTAATAGTGTCTACTCAATTCTCAAAGAGCATCACGTATACAAAATTTGAAGTCAATCGGTCAAACCGTTTTCATTTTAGAACAAAGAAGTTTAAATACTTGCACCACAGCCCCAACTTGTCGGACCGTTAGAGCAAAATTTTTGGGCCACGATTTCTTTCCGTACCCAAAAACCCCTATATACAAATTTTCATGAAAATCGGCTGGGCAGTTTAGGAGTCTATTCGCTACATACAAACAAACAAACAAACATACAAACAAACATTCCCTTTTATATATATAGATTATGATATAAACTATTACGATGTCAATTATAAATTATATTTTTATTGAATATGATCTGACCAGGATTTGATCATGATTTATAAGTATGGAAATTTGACAGTTATGACAGATGTTTTTGGCATAAATGCTAAAATTTGTTTGATAAAACTTTTAACTTAATGAGACTTTAGACTAAAGTTTAAGTTAAGTATTTAAAACAAAGGTATGCGTAGTACAAACAAAGTTTTAACAAATCCAACCTTTTGCATTATTATTTATGGCAAAATATCATATACATCCAAATAAACAAGACATATTGAACTAGTCTCATAATAAAAAAAAGATGTTGATCAGTTAGTTGAACAGTTAGTTAAATTTGTTTATATTAAACTTATGTATGATGAAATGAAATTTTGAAAGTTTATGCATTTATTGCCTTTCTAATATTGGAGTTATTGTGTAGGAACGAATGGGCAGACGGTTGGATAAACCAATCAACTCATTTGTAGATTTTAAATTTGATTGGTACACTCTAGGTTACATCTATCTCATCTATTTGTAGGCGTCGTAAGCGTCAAGTATAATTTAATATACCCTTGAAATTACGTTTTTACACATATGAGAAACCTAGTACCAACTCTATTGAAACATCTATTAATTTTGACTTATATATTAAAAAATAATACAGGCTTACATACGTATGGATAATTACGTATGGATATATTTACGTACTTAAAATATGTTTTAATTTAATTAATAAAAAAACATTGATCCAAATAGGAATATTATAGTTTAATAGTAGTATATATATATTTACTATGGCTTCAAGAAAAACGTACATACTTGAAATTAGTTTAATTTTGAATATTACTTCATTTCGTTTTTTTTTTTTTGGCTATATATACGTCATAATCAAGTGCCTGATTTAATATTGGATGTATTTAGAAAAATAATCACATTCTTATTATAGAATAATACTGATGACGTAGGGTCTTATATACTTTTGTTATTACAAAATACAATAAATACAAGTAAAGTTTTCTTATTTCATAATACAATAAATACAATTAAAGTTATAACTAAATTATTATTTATCTATACAATTGGAATATTCTATAGCTATAACTGATTTTGAAATAAAGTGCGTTGGAGCAAAAAATGCGTTGCTGCTTTATAAATTTATATATCTATTTTAGTTTGGACGTGCGTTACCAAGGCGGGTATTGTGTTATCTTAGATTTTTCCAATTTTCTAAGAAATAGTTCTGATATAGACGTAAAGGTTCTGGTGAAACTTCCGGAAAGGGGTTGTGAGCTATCAAGATGACGTCATCACATAACGGTACTAAATATCTCAAAGTTTCCGAATATATATACCATTAGTGGCGATGGCGCCATCTAGTGGTCGAAAAATGCATTACAAAATGTTCCTAAGATTTTGTAGCATTTTTATTAAAATGTTATATTTTTCCTGTTAGTCCATAAACTGGAACCAATATCTTACAATATTGTAGGGCATGATATTGTCTTTCATAAACATCTTGTTTCATCTGGATCGGTGCTACCATTTTTGAGATATTGCAATTTAAAGTGAAAATTTAAAAAAAAAAAAAAAAAAAAATCAAACTTTCAAAAAAACTACTATAACTGTGAAATTTTCAAAAACACCCTGTATTATACCATTAGAAAGGTCTCTTAAAACTCTTTCCAACGGTATATAATAAGTATGGCATATGTTGACAAATAGCCCCACCAGAGAACATAAATGCAAAAATGACGCAACAATTTTATTAAAAAATACATTTTCATACTTTATTTGTCATAAATTTATTTTGCCTTTTTGTTTTCCATTTGAAATATTTATTTTAAAATTTAAGAATGTACTTTATAGTTTGATACAATATTGAGTTGGGTTTTGTTTAGAAGATTTTTGAGGTATTTATATGTATGTAAAGTATAATTAGAAAGGACCTTAGAGTTGGTTATTAAGGACCTTTCGTTGGTTGGGCGAACAGGTTGTTCGCATTTGAATGCGAAATAAAGCCATATCATTTTCTAAAATTTTACGAAATAAAGCCATATAGTAAAATTGATACAAATTCTAACACTAAAATGAAAAGATAATATAAGAATTCGGATACCTAATTCATTCAAAAAATTAATAAGTTCCTAATTTTTTTTAATACACTGTAATAAAACATGTTAAATAATATTATATTTTCATTACGGGGGCTGCCGCCCCCGAACCCCCGCTAACTCAATTATTGATGCTAGATTTTGAATCCAACACTAAAATGAAAAGATAATATAAGAATTCGGATACCTAATTCATTCAAAAAATTAATAAGTTCCTAATTTTTTTTAATACACTGTAATAAAACATGTTAAATAATATTATATTTTCATTACGGGGGCTGCCGCCCCCGAACCCCCGCTAACTCAATTATTGAAGCTAGATTTTGAATCCAACACTAAAATGAAAAGAATGGTATAAGAATTCGGATACCTAATTCATTAAAAAAATTAATAAGTTTCTAATTTTTTTAATACACTGTAATAAAACATGTTAAATAATATTATATTTTCATTACGGGGGCTGCCGCCCCCGAACGCCCGCTAACTCAATTATTGAAGCTAGATTTTGAATCCAACACTATAATGAAAAGAATGGTATGAGAATTCGGCATAGCTATTTCATACAAAAAATAATCAACCCAAATTAATAAATATAAATATTCTGGAAAAGGGGGCAATCCTGGTTTTGAATCCAACTCTAAAATCCCTCCTAATTGAGAATCCCACATATACACATATATAAATATTTTGGAAAAAGCGTAAAACCCTGCTTTTGAAACCAACTCTAAAACTCCTTCCTAACTATTTAAATAAAAAAGTTTGGAAAATTAAATTGCTTCTATTTTCACAAATAAAATTACTTCTGATTTTGTAGCCTAAGGGCCTTTCTAATTATATTTTTACATACATATTTAAATAAAAAAAATTTTAAAACTTTGAGGTTGTCACCTCCAAAATCCCTCGAAACAAATTGTCAGAACCAAACTCAATATTGTATTCAAACCTAAAATGCATTCTTACATTTTTAAATTTGCCAAAAAGGCAAAAAAAATTTATGACAAATAAAGTATGAAAATGTATTTTTTAATAAAATTGTTGCGTCATTTTTGCATTTATGTTCTCTGGTGGGGATATTTGTCAACATATGCCATACTTATTATATACCGTTGGAA
The DNA here is from genome assembly GCA_963082915.1 of Dolichopus griseipennis. Taxonomy (NCBI): domain Eukaryota; kingdom Metazoa; phylum Arthropoda; class Insecta; order Diptera; family Dolichopodidae; genus Dolichopus; species Dolichopus griseipennis. Next base: position 107,782,781 of record OY720442.1, read on the forward strand.
AGAGTTTTAAGAGACCTTTCTAATGGTATAATAATAATACAGGGTGTTTTTGAAAATTTCACAGTTATAGTAGTTTTTTTGAAAGTTTGATTTTTTTTTTTTTTTTTTTAAATTTTCACTTTAAATTGCAATATCTCAAAAATGGTAGCACCGATCCAGATGAAACAAGATGTTTATGAAAGACAATATCATGCCCTACAATATTGTAAGATGTTGGTTCCAGTTTATGGACTAACAGGAAAAATATAACATTTTAATAAAAATGCTACAAAATCTTAGGAACATTTTGTAATGCATTTTTCGACCACTAGATGGCGCCATCGCCACTAATGGTATATATATTCGGAAACTTTGAGATATTTAGTACCGTTATGTGATGACGTCCGTCATCTTGATAGCTCACAACCCCCTTTGCGGAAGTTTTGCCAAATATTTTATGACCTTTACAGGAATCGAACTCGCATCCTCCCTGTTAATAAGTCAAATGATTACCCACTATACCACAGAGCAACATCCCCAAATATAAACTTCCTAATTTTATTAAATGAACTGTAAAAATTAACAGATTAACACCTTATTAACCTTTTCTTATTAAGCTGACCATACGAGCCTTATAAGATCCTTATAAAATTAAAAAAGCAATCTATCTTTCCTGAAACACCCTGTATATGAACATAAATTTATAATGTAAGTGATGTTAAGTGGAAAATTGACACAGAGAGTCATAAATAATCATGAATTTTAAATTTAAATTTATATAAAAGTTATATATTAATATTTTAGTAACTATAAGTAATTGATATGTATTTTTATATGAATGTATCATTTTTACTGTATTTTAAATATAATATTACATTTTCAAAAGAATCTTAAGAAATTAAATTAGATTTTAAAATGTGATGTTAGAATTATATGTGCATGAAAGATATTTGTTATTAATAAAGAAACTATATTTAAAATAATAAATTAAAATATAAAAGTAATTAATATAATTAAATAAGTACTTATGTAATTCAATATTAACAAATCTATGAAAACGTGTCTTTTTTTTCTTAAAATGACATGATATTAAACTTTTCATTTAAAATTGTAATTAAATAGGCTATTTATTGCATTTAAGTTAATTCAAATACAGAGTAACTATATCTTTTGTTGAAAAGTAATCATATGTGCTCAAATAATATTAATGAATAATCGGAATTAGCGTTCAGAGCAAATAATCTCTTAGAGTTATCGAATTAAAAAATTTAAATTTCTATTTTATTTCAAATTCTATAGATCCCTAAAATATCATTTTAAGTTCTATATTT